>JAXGGA010001727.1:7500-142013 GCA_038373865.1 Uloborus plumipes | reverse complement strand
CCAAAGAAACTGAGGATAGTAAACGACAATACGGAGCGTGGTATGGCCCTTATTGAAGCATTTGTTAAGACTATCACTAACGACGAAAAACAAAGACAGTGTCTTCTTCAAGTGGTACAGGAACACAGAAAAGGTTTCAAAGTTGCATAAAAGTAACCTTAAAAAGTATTGCAAGAATTAATGAGCGAATTGCTATACATTTAATGTATTTAAATTTGTTTTTTTATATTTTTTTCGTATTTGATTAGTTTTCATACTTTTCTGCATTTCATTGGTTTTTCAGATATATAGTTCATTTTGTGATTGCACGCTTTTTTTTCTTCGGAGATATAAAAAAGCAAATAAAGTAACTTTATTATTATTATTATTATTTACGTTCGCATTTGTGCCACTATCACAAAATTTGAAGTACTCCTAAATGTAAATATAGTTTACTAAAATTTTGGGCGAATAATTCAGTGTATATAAAGGGCCTAAATAAGACGGTAAGACGAATAAAAATACAAAGGCTACTTTTTCTATAGATATCATTTACGATAAGGTTTTGTCAATATCACGAAATTTCAAGGCGTTTGAGCGACCTCTAAATATTAATATATTTTACCAAAATTTTGCACAAATAATCAGTGTATATAGTGGCACAAAATAAGAGGGTAAGATGCACCAAAACACAAAGGCTACTTTTTTCTATAGATATCATTTACGATCACGTTTTTGTCAATATCACGAAATTTCACGGCGTTTGAGCGACCTCTAAATATTAATATATTTTGCCAAAATTTTGCACAAATAATCAGTGTATATAGTGGCACAAAATAAGAGGGTAAGACGCACCAAAATACAAAGGCTACTTTTTTCTATAGATATCCATTTACGATCACGTTTTTGTCAATATCACGAAATTTCAAGGCGTTTGAGCGACCTCTAAATATTAATATACACTGGCGGAAAAAAAAAATCCCAACACCAAGAAAAAATTTCTGTAGAGTTATGAAATTCTGGTAATGCAATTGCCTAGTTAACATGTTTAATTGATTAAATGTACAAGATCACTGGCTAATTTAAGCTCGAGAAAATGCTGTGCAAATGTGAAATTATGTTAATTTAGTAGAGGGTGTAACCTCCAGAATTTTGAAGGCAAGCCTGCAAGCGTGCATGCATTATGTCATACAGGTGCCGAATGTCACTTTGTAGCATGGAGTTCCATGCTTGTTTCACTTGTTGTGTCAATACTAGGACCGTCATTGCTGACTGTGGATGATGCTCGAAGTGCCGTTCAATGATATCCCATACGTTATCAATTGGAGATATACCTGGTGATTTTGCAGGTCATGGTAACATGTCAGCACTCTGTAGAGTTCATTGCGTTACAGAAGCGATGTGAGGGCGAGCGTTATCCTGTTGGAAAACGCCCCCTTGAATGCTACTCATGAAGGGCTGTACTACTGGTTAAATTACCAGACTGACGACAAATTTTCAGTCAGTGAGTTTAGGATAACCACAAGAATGCCCCTGATGGTGTAGAAATTTGCTCCAGAGACCATAACTCCAGATGTGGGTCTCGTGTGTCTAGGCCGTAGACCGCTTGGATGCAGGCGGTCCCCTGGCCTCCTTCTGACCAATATACAGCCACCACTGGCACTACGGCAGAATCTGTTTTCATCAAAAATTACAATAGATCTCCACTCCGACCTCCAGTGAGCTCTGTCGTGGCACCACTGCCGTCGGAAAATGCAATGGTTTGCAGTCAATGGAATACCGGCTGCAGGTTGCCTGGCACGGAGCTGTCCTTGAAGTAAACAGTTACTTACCGTTCCTTGGGTCACGACAGTACCAACTGCAGCTCGAATTTCAACCGCAGATGCAGTACGATGCGCCACAGCCGTACGCAAGATTCGGCGATCTTCCTTCTCAGTCGTGCCACGTGGCAGCTCGGAACTCGATCTTCTTGAGGTAGTACCATCCCTTGCCCATAGCTTCCAATAATCATGCATGGTTAAAACATTCCCACCCAAGTCTTTCTGCAATATCGCGAAATGAAAATCCACCTTCTCGTAGCCAAATTGTACGACCTCGTTTAAACTCGGTGAGCTGTTGATAATGGCTTCTTCGTCTTCCTAAAAGGTATTCCTGGCTAACATGTACGCAATTCGTCAAATTTCACGGAAAAATAATACACACGAGCTTCACAACAAGCTTTTAAAACAAGCCTTATTTGCATGTTCTGAGTGACGCCAGCTGCGCCACACTAATACGCGGAACTCGAAATTTAAATCGATTTCATCTTTCAATTGTATAAACACGCCTACCAAATTTCGTTTATCTAACACAAGTCTTTCTTGGTGTTGGGATTTTTTTTTCCGTCAGTGTATTTTACCAAAATTTTGCACAAATAATCAGTGTATATAGTGGCACAAAATAAGAGGGTAAGACGCACAAAAATACAAAGTTTATTTTTTTCCATACATTTCTGAATCACTCTAATGTGCATCCATAAGCTCCCAATTTTTTGCATTGAAAAGGGCGTACCTGGCAACGCCGAAACACGTGTCTGCAGTTTCCGTCCGTATTAATGCATCATGAACATTGAAATTATTATTTGCAATTATAGTACTAAGGTATATATTTTTCTTTATAGTTATTTACTTTGCAATTTTTCTTTCCATTATGAAAATGTTTCATTTGTACATTGCTGAGCTTCAGATATAAAGATAAAGATGATATGTGACAATTTTTGAAACTTACTTATTACTATGGATGAAGGTGATAGGTCCATCTGCATTATGTCCCCTTAGTCACGAAAATGGTTGGTAACGGAGGGTATGACTCCGTTTTACTCTTTGAGAAAAATACATTAAAAAAAACACACACACAATTTTTTTTTTTTGAAAGTTTTTCTAGAAATTTAGAAAATTGTCACATATCAAGTGGATACACTTCCCTTTCATATTTGTTTTAAATAGAGTTCCAAGTGTCATATTTTAGAAAAAGTCTGAATAAATAAGTCTAAAAATTTAGGCAGTGCGTGAATGTTAACTTGTTTCGATTAAAAATGTAGATGTTTTGCCCTTGATTTAGTTTGCCACAAGGTTGCAATCTTTATATCGCCACCCCTATCCAATGCTATTGTGGATCACACAGTATCTCTTATGATACACCATTTTCAATAAATAAGTCTGTTTTGCCTCTATCTCCTTATAAAAATTAATATTATCATTCCGGAGATTTTTTTCCGTCTAAGTACTTTTGACAGTTTTCTACCTTTGAAAAATCACATCAAGAAGACAGTGAAACTTTCTTCTTTGGAGTGGAATTCTAGGTTTTTCTTTTCCTTTTTTTTTAATTGGTAATTTTACTACGTGAAGGACAAATATATCTGTATTTCAAACACGTATGCATCGACATAAAAAGTATTATACACGAATAATAGCGATATCTTAATTTAAATTCCATACCCTACTGTTCTTCTTGGGTTAAAAATGAATGCTTTAGTTGCGTTTTAAAATTAAAAAAAATATATATAATTAAGAAAGCACCTTTTACAACGACAATTTGAAAACTTCAATTGAAAAAAAAAAGCATAGAACTTGTGATAAAATCGTATGAAAACGGTCATAAGAACTTAAATGTTCCGCTTTTTCAATCGGTGTGAAATATTAAGATTCAAATACTCAAATTACTGCACTGGGGAAAAAATTTTCTGCTTGACTTTCCGAATGAATGCGTAGATATTGATTTTGGTATTAAAAGAAAAAACAGCCTACTTTAAGAACACACAAAGTACAGCTTTGCAAAAGTCCATGTAATGGATAAGCTGTGTAAAACTTCCAAAAAAGTGAATAATGTTCCTTTAAGTTACCAGTATTTTCTTCGAGAGAGAGTTTCCCCTTATAACTCCTCTACGGAGGTTTTTCAAAGTGTTAGAAATGAAAACAACATTTATTTTCGAAAATCAATTATTTTTTCTAAACGCAGTATCTACACTGCAAAAAATGAACTTAAAAAAAAACGAACTTAAAAAAAAATGAATGTTTTTACAGTATAATACTGGCAGCCGAGGTTCAACTTTGAAAATGTAAAATGCATAGTAATATACTGTAAAATTAGCAATTTGAGAGTTTCTGACTGTAAAGTTAGAAATTTTACAGATTATTGCCGTAAAATTTAGTTGTATTATACTGTGAAAGCAACAATATAATACTGACATCAGAGATTCACGTTTAAAACTAAAATTCACGGTAATAAACTGTAAAGTTAGCAATTTTACAGTTTATTATTGTAAAAGGACACATTTTTGCTGTAGAAGTTTTACAGTTTATTATTGTAAAATTAGCAATTTTTACAGTTATTACTATAAAATTAGCTGTAATATGCTGTAGAAACCACATTCATTTTTTGCAGTGTAGCGCCAAATACAGCATCGAATCAAGATTTTACGTACGAATTTAATCCTAATTTTGTTTTTATTTTCTGTATTGCTTTCAAAAAATGCATTACTATCTCTCTATTTTGTGCAACAACTGTTTTCCTTCCGAATGTCCTTTAGTATAATTCAATGATTGCAATTTAAAATCAGATATCTTGCAGCTTACTTTATTCATTAGCAACATGTCGGTGCAACGTCGAAAAAAATAGTATGGTCAAATATGAGTTGACTGGTTTATGTTAAAATTTTGAAGTAAAATTTAGATTTCGCACCCTAGCTACAAAAGTGCCACAACTCAAAAAACTACGTTTTCCAGGAATTGCAAAAAACTGTTCCCGGGCTGACAGGCACATTTTAGTACTGTCTGTTTGCGCCTGGCAGCAACGGACGCTTCCATCTGAAAAAGGGGAGATAGGTTTAGGATGCGCACTTCCCGATGCTTTCAGCTTTTGTTCGCTTACTACTTCCTCGTAACTTTTCCCCCTATATCAAGAAAGTCCGAAGAGACTTGGCGCATGCACAGATACGGCGGAGGTCGCACGAAAAAATTTCAGACAGTATTGTTGAATTTGTCAATATGAAGACCGATGCATCTCAAACTATGATCGTTAGTTACGCACGTTACTCTACGACGGCTGGACGCCAACTCAAGTTGTGGCATTTCAGTGAAAGGGGTCCTATGCATCTTGATAACAACAAAACGCCATAACTGTCCTTTGGCGGCTGATTTTTCTGGCTCTTTTGAAGGTTGGTAGAGATGTGTAAACTACGTCTAATGACGGTCATAACTCAAGTATTACAATTTGTGAGTTGTGGCAGTTTTGTAGCAAGTGTGCGATATGTTAATAGTAAAGAAATGATCATTTTGTTTTAAAGGTATTAATGGAAAAACTTCCTTTAATGTGTTTACTTTTTATTAAGTTTTAAACTACTTATAATAAATGTAAAAGTAGTATACATTTATAATTCAATAGCATCTACAGCAACTTTTAAAATTTATATTTAAAGCTTCAGAAAACAGGAATAGCGACGAAAACATTTTCCAAATTCTTTTCCTAAAATGTTACTTCTACAAAGAATTTTTGTTTGGTTATATTGCCAGTTCTGCTTTTTCTGATATGCTTCTTCTAAAATATATACTTGATATGAATGCGAAAGAAGTTTCTTTTGAATGTTTAATGTTTGAAAGTTTTGTGATACGTCTTAAGTTCAGCGATATGCTGCTTCCATTTTTATTTTCATTTATACAGTGGATTGTATTTCTTACTGAGCGTTAAACTTTTGACTTATTTATTTATGTATCTACTTTTGTATGTTTCAAACTCAACGCGAAGATATAGTTTTATTTTAAAAACAAGTTCAAAATATATAAGGATGATTTTCAGCTAAACTTGGGTTTACTATTAAAATCTAGAAAATTAAAATTATTTTTAGCAAGAATAGCCACGTAATATGGTAATCAGAACCGTAACCATGCAAGCATTTAAATTATAATTTAATTGATTCAACTGCTAGTTCGAAATATTATTTATTATTACTATTATTATTATGTTTGCTAATATGTACCATTGTGTGTCTGTGTGCTTGTTTTAATTTTAATTGGATGTATTTAAAAGTACAAAACAATTGTTTCAACCTAAGGCTCTTGAGAATGTACCGTAAAATGGGGTGTATAGGAACAGCGGGGTCAATCGGAACAAAACTTCCCGACCGTACAAAGAAATTCTTCATAAATATACTACTGGGTATTTTTCGCCATGAATTTTTTTTTAGAAAGGTAAGATCATAGGAAGTAGGAAAAAATTACTTTTGTCAATCTGGCAACGCTACTGGCTTCTAAGGAGGGCTACACGTGGAATGCTAGAAAACATCACATTTTCATAGACTGCAAAACTTCATATGCATAAACAAACCTTATTATATTTAAAAACTAAGAGTGGTATGTTTCAATTATACATGTATCTGAACAACAGAATACCACATTAGAATTTACATTTTTTATAAATTGCGTCATAAAAATGAAGAATTCTGAAAAATGCCATAGGAAAAAAATTTGCGGGGCGAATCGGAACACTTAGTTCCGTTGTTCCAATTCAAACTTATTTGAAGGAAACTGTTTGAAAAATCAAGATTCTAACCCCAATTCTTCTAATCAAGACAAGGACAAGGATTTATTACTGTTTATCCCTTCTCGTGAGCAACTAGATCTTAGAATGACAAAAAGTTGCAGATTTCAAAAGATTTTTTCTCCAGGACTTTTTTTACTTAAAATACGAAGGGGAAAGTCACATAGACTTTATGTAGTAAAAGTCCAGCACACAGACAGTGATGAATAAGCGAAAAAAATTTTCAGGACAATCCCCGAAACCCAAAGTTTTCAAGAAACTAAAGAAAAGGCAGAGTTTATCCCAGGAGATGTTATGAAAAAACTTAAGCCAAGTCACAATTGTTAGTTTTAAGGACAAGTACATATTTGTGGACGACATGAGTGACTTCAATTCATGTTAAATCCCTGTATTTCAATTCAAAAGCATTTCTTAAAATTACTTTTCATTTTTCATAAGTTCAAAATTATTTTGAATTTTAACAAATTATAAATGTTTACTGGAATTGAAATTATACATTTATTTGACAGTAATTATCTGTTCTTATTCTCCTCCATCAATATGACTCATGTTTGCGAGACCTATTACAGGTTTAAGTGAAAAAAATAAAAATTTTAACATGTGTTTCGATTGACCCCTATCAGCGTGGTGATTCGGAACACCCATAATTTCCTATATATTCCAATAATAATTGTTCAAAATGTTTTGTCTTTGCTTGGAATATCAAAAGTAAAGCAAGACCGAAGTTTTTACCCAAAAAAACAAATTAAAAAAAAATCTTTTAACTGCTTTTTGTACAATCAAAGCTGAAAAGTGTTCCGATTCACCCCATTTTACGGTACTCAACTTTCTCGATGTTTCTAACTCTTTATATGTATAACAGAACCCTGTATTTCTTAAGATGAACCTCATGAGAAAACCCATTGAAATATTTTCACCTTAGAAATATATAGTTATCAGTAAAAATTCGTTGTTTTTGACTTGGACTTGTTCACCAGCACTTTTTTTTGGACAAACTTTTCTTTTTCATTTCAAAATGTCCCGTTTAGCGTTTGGATTGCATTTGAACTTCGTGATTGCCTTACTCACGGAGCTATAGTTTTAACGGAGCTATATTTTTAAAAATTTCAAACTTCTACTGGATTCAGTTTTTAAAACTATTGCTGTAAGGACAATTACTCTTTATTGAAATCGATCTTCGCTGGACTAAAAAATATACATTGAAACTCGATTGAGCAAAGTGATAGGGTAAATGTTTAGTAAATCGGGAAATTCAAATAAGAGAGCAACGAAAGAATGGTTGTCAGAGGAGAAAGAAGAAGCTAAAATTCTGGCTTTAAACATGTACACATTTCCAAAATATACACTCCATATGTGTGTGTTTCAACTATAGTAATACAATTACTTCCCATTCATCGGTTTCATAATTTAGAGGAATATATAAAGGTTCTTTAGAGTTTCAAACACTTACTAATTGCTAGGGATGCAAAGATTAATCGGTAGTACCGATTAATCGGCCATAATCGGCCACTTTGCCGATTATTAATAATCGGCAAAATCGGGCCGATTAATCAGCCAAAAAAATATTTTTCAAATACTATTCTTTAAATTATAGCAAATATGACGGATACTTTTATTAACAGTAATAATTATCCTCACAGTTGGTATAATTTTTTTTAAACTAATTCTCCTACTTTGAATAAATATACATGGACAATGTTGCAACATTTTTCATGTGGCGATAGTTTTCTCCTTAGCACAGTGCTTTTAGATAACCACTAATTTTCAAAGAATAAACGTAGTGAATTAAATTGCTACTAATTATTAAAAAATATGAATTAAAAGTACTCCTAAATTAAAGTGCTCACCTCAGACTTCCCCCTCCCCTTTGTTTTAAATTTTTATGTCATGTATTATTTTATGTTACATAACAAACAATGCGTTAATAATATTATTGAAAGTAGTATGAACATTTGTTCTAAGAAATTACATAAAATATTGAAATTATTTTGTGAAAACTAGGAAAACGGAAAAAAAAAAATCTCTCAGAAAAATATTACTTACTATTTCTAAACTTGGAATTGTATAAGAGAGAAAAAACAGTGATGGTAAAATTGGTAGTAGAAAAACAATCGTCCTTATCATTAATCGGCTCAGCCGATTAATCGGTAATCGGCCAATTTGCTTATCGGTGCATCCCTACTAATTGCAATACAGCACCAGCTCGTTTATTTCATTCATGGACTGCAGTTTCGTGCTTATTCTGCACTCATCAACATGGAATAGGAATTAAGCCAGCTGGAGGCAAAAATTTTCTTATAGAGCTAAGAAAGCCAACAGAAACTGGTAGCTAATGTGAAATCAGAACCAGTGGTTGGAAAAACTACATTTCTTTTGTAGCGAACTACGACTACAACTACTTTGTTATAAATGTAGTTAACTACAACTACAACTACTTTTTGCAAAATGTAGCGACTACAAACTACTTTTGAATTGTAGTCGCTACTTCGCTACTTTTTAAAAAATAAATTTAAAAAAGCATACAAAGTTTGAGAATTCACCTAAAAAATTCCGTAAGTGGCTACAAGTGGTTTATATTAATAAGTTAACTCATTTGAATATTTAATAGAACTCGGAATTGTCTTTGAATTTACATGTTACTTTTTTTTTTTGCCAAAATTTGTCCTTTTTAGATTTTTTACAATTTTTGCGAATATTCGCAACAAGAAATAATTCAAAAGTTGAAAGATTGAAATAATTCAACCTTCAATTTTTTATTTAAATTTCTTTGCTCAGGGAACATTTAGGACCATGAAAATTATGATGCCAAATAAACCAATGACATCAAACAGATAGAATGTATTTCGTCAAAATGATGTATCTAAGGATCAGCTCATATTTTTATGGTTCTTATTTCTCATTGCTGCCACTGCTGATCTCGTGCAAGATTTTCACTAGTCAGAGTAAATTAAACCTTGTTTTTCCCTTCACTCTCTCTTTCTCTCTTTATTTTTCATTTATTTATTTTTTAATTTAAAAGTAGTTTCCAGAAATCGCTACAAACTACTATTTTTTTGTATCGCGCTACTCACTGCACTATTTTTTTTCAAAAGTAGTGCGCTATGCTACAAACTACTAAAAAATGTAGCTACTACAGTAGTTTCGCTACTTGTAGCGCGCTACTTCCGACCACAGATCAGAACACAGGAGCGACCGCACTTGGTACGGTACAACTCGAAAATTTTGAGGCAAAGCTCGGGTATAAAGCAGTAAGTAACCGCCCCTAAGCCAGGGCTACGGCAGAACAAGATGATTTTTGCCTCTAGCTCGTTTAATTCCTATTCCATGCTGATGAGTGCATAATAACCACGAAACTGCAGTCCATGAATGGAATAAACGAGCTAGTGGTACATTGCATGTTTTTGCCTTAGTCCTAACATAGGGGTGGTTACTTACTGCTTATTAATTGGTTTAAGAAAAAAGATGAAGAGTAAGAGAGATGAAACTAAAAAACAAATTTTAACGAATTTTCTGTTCCTCAATGTATTTTGGGTGCTTCTTATAGATTTCAAGGTGCTGAAAAAGAATATAATTGCAAAATTTTTCTATCGACCTCCAATTTTAAGAAATACCATTTAAACGTTTTGGCTTATATGGGCTATCCTATAGGAGTTATGAGTACATTACATTTTTGTTTTAGACACATTTGATCTATGTCCACCCATTTTTTTTACTTATTACAGCTATAGAACTTGTAAAAATAGAGTAGAAACGTAATTCACATTCATATCTGTTTTAAATTGTCAATGTAATGCAAAAGAATGGCGATTAATCATCGATGGCTCAAAACTAGCTTGGAGGCAGTAATACTCCATAAAAGAAATGCATTGCATCGGTTCCAATAGCTTAAAATTGGAAATAAAAAATAATCTAATGTAGGTGTGAAGATATTGTTTCATAAAACTGACTATTCACACCATAATTTGAGCATATGTGCAAATTTTAAAGCTACTGCCATTCTCATTGGTCTATGCGAGGGAGACAACAAGGCAAAACATAAACATTTTTTAAAAAAGAAATGGCCAAAGAGAAAGCAATGTATTGCTAATAAAAAAAATATTAAAAATGTTTCTGTAATTGATTTTAAAAAAAATATTCTCCCACCTTTGCACATAATTAATAGATGAAGAAGTTTGTTGAAGCAATGGATAAAGAAGGGTGTAGATTTCAATATTTAAAAAAACAGTTCTCATCACTCATTTATGCAAAAATGAAGTAGGGTGTTTTCATTGGCTCATAAATAAGAAAGTTTTGAAGGACTAAAGCTTTGAAGCTTGTTTAAGTGATTCAGCAAGGATTAATTTTCAAAATGTTGTGACACCATTCTTAGGGAATAATAGAAATTCCAGCTATGAAAAACTAATTAAAGACTTGAAGCATATGCACCTACAGCTCGATCATGGCATCATAAGACTGCAGTTTCGTCCTTATTATAGACTCCTCAGTTAGGAATAGCCAATGATCGAGCTGGAGGCAGAGATCCTCTTATTGTAGCTAAGATAGCCAACAAACTGGTAGATAAAGTGAATTTATCTTACCAGCGAGCGTCCGCAAACCATGGTGCGGCTCAACTCACTCAAATTCACTTTATCTACCAGTTTGTTGGCAATCCTTAGCTACAATAAGAGGATCTTTGCCTCCAGTTCGATCATTGGCTATTCCTAACTGAGGAGTCCATAATAAGGACGAAACTGCAGTCTTCGGATGCTATGATCGAGCTGTGGGTGCATTTGCTTCAGTTCTGCCTTAGCCGCCCTGGTTTATGGGCGGTAACTCATTGCAAATTAAAGATTTGTTCAAAAGTTATATTCAGGTGTTCAACGTCACTGAAAATAAATATTTTAACACCTCACGTTGATGTTTTCCCTGAAAGTATGAGAAAAGATCATGGGAAGAGGTGAGCGACGAGCCATAGGGAGCGCTTTCGCCAGGATATTTCTGCAATGGAAGCATCATATCCGGGCCCGTCCTTTAGGGGGGGGGCAGGGGGGTCAATTGCCCCCCTGACTTTGGGAAATCAATGCATTGGCAAGTGAGCGTGGTTTTTGCCACTTTTTGGTAAATTTTACATTGTGTATGCACCCTCCCCCTCCCCTAAAAAAATTCTAAATAACGTCCCTGGCCATATCAAGGACGTTGCACTCGTAATAAGCTTAGCCAACACTGTTGAAATCTTATTACAGAAGTTTATGATAGGGCTTATAACAGATCGTTCGCAGTTAAAGTATTTTTTACAGCTACAAAAAGTTTGAAATGTAGGAACTTTTTTACGAGTATCATTTTTTTCGTCAAAAATAATATTTTGTGTGTTTTATATTAGTTTTAAGATTTATAATGGTTTATATAAACTTAAAGGACAAAAATACTGCATAAATGTCATTTAAGTAATATTTTCAAAATTTTGGATTTTTCAAAAATCTGTGGGTGATGGAAAATTTTTATTGCCACATTCTTTTTCAGCACACTCTAAAATATAAAAATCACCACTTACTCAATGAGGAACAGAAACCTTGTTTACCAGTGTAAATTGTGTTTGCCGAAGTAATGGATGCTTCCGGCTACCCTAAAGTCAGTTTTTTTTTCGTCCAGAAACAGGTAAATAATGCAAAATAAAAAAGATATAAAATAACACTTTTAGTAAACCGGTTTCGATTAAATGGGGATCTGGTTAAAATTGTTTCACAAAATCAAAGTTGTATTGTATTTTCATGACGTAATTTGATTGTTTTTATTATTTAGTGTTAACACGATTATCTATTTATGATAAATTCTAATATACGATTAAATCAGAAATAAAAGGAATATTTTATAAAGGGACAAATATTTCTTTTAGCTTCTTCTGCATGGAAGAAGGGGCTCATTAAAACCAAAAACAGTCAAAGTTTGACATTTTTGTGTTACTAAATGAAAGTCATTCAGCACTTATTTATAGTACATATTACAAGTAATATGTTTATTTTTATTTAAAGTTTTAAAAAAGAATAATTATATTAATATTTAAACAATTTACACAACTTGAGCAACAATGATTACAAATATGCTACTATATTCTCTCTAAAAGATGCTTGGAGCAAAAAAAAAAGTCTTAGTAGCAAGCCGTATCCGCAGCAAATACGTTCAGCAAAGTTTGATTCATGTTCTAATTACAAGTCTTTTTCTAATGATAGAGAAAAATGAAGGTTTTTTGATTTACATATATGAAAAAAACTATCTCACATATCATTCGTTGTTCATTACGTACATTTAGTGTCATGTCCTATTAGCCCTTTCAAAATCATATGTTCCATAACTCATGTCTGATGACTCCTTATTGCTATCAAAAGCGGAAACTATGAAACACGATCACGGAAAGTGACAGTCAAACATCCATCAAAATCAAATATATCATTTTAATGACACCGGGTCCATGACGATAATAATAGAAAAGCATATGCTTTTTTTGCAACGTAAGAAACAAAAATGATGTGATAGGGTCTTAAATAACTAAATCGAGAGAGTTCTTTTTTTTCCGTCAGCGGAAACATGTTTTTAAAAGTATCTGGAAATGTCAATAGTACGGAATATTTTCAAGTCGTTGCTTTTCCTTTGACATTTAATCAAAAATATGTTTTTCACTTTGTTCGTTGACGGTCTTGCTCTGTTACAAGGTTTAAAAAATAGGAATTCGAAATTTTAATTCGGCGTTTTTCTGTCTTATTATTGGACATTTAAAAACGCCAATGTTAAAATATTTTTAAGCTGCAAGTGCCTTTGTTGTGTTAAAGAAAACGCTACATAAATACGTATGAAAAAAAAAACATCCAGCCCCTGGCATGAGGGACGGATAAAGAAACAGCTTTTGAGAGGGGCACCAAAAAGTAAAAAGTCCCTACCCTCAAATAAATAAATAAATAAATATATATATATATATATATATATATATATATATATATATATATATATATATATATATATATATATATATATATATATATATATATATATATATATATATATATATATATATATATATATATATATATATGTATGTATGTATTTTATAATCTCATGAGGTTCAAAATATTTTAAAGAGTACTTAAAGTAAACTAATATACTACAGTACAGAAATAGTACAGAAAAAGAACATACTATTTTAGTTTCGAAATGCGAGGGTAAAATATTATTTTCCAAACATTTCGAGAAAACTGACAACTTATCTGTACCAATGGTGTTTACCAAAATGGTGTTAATGCTCTGTTATAATTTATTTGGATTCATCTTTTTTTTTTTTTTTTTTTTTTTGCAACGATTAAGGCATTTTAACTGAAAAAAGCTGTAAAATAATTGCATAAAAACATTTCTTATGTTATATGTTTAGCTATTTTTATTTATTTAAACTTGCAATTCTGCCATGGGAGAAATCATATTTGTAATGTATTCTGTAATTCATACTTAATACGCTTTCAAGCCTAAATATTTGAAAAAGTTTGAGTTCAAAATGTTTGTGTTGAGAAGGTCATTAATAGTGTGTACTTAATCAAACATAACACGTTACAGCTTACAAGATGAAATAATATAAATTTCAAGCAGAAAAAAAAGCGCAATGGAGAACAATTTGTGTTAGGAATACACTTCAAATGTTCAAAGGATATAATTTAACGAATACAGTCTGATCCATTTAAGACATGCTTTTATGTAACATTAGACAATTGTTGTTGATATACGAAAAAAGAGTCTCGTTGGGCTAGAGGGAACTTATTGTTAATCTCGATTTACCATTTAGCCATCCCTGTAAAAAAAATATTGATTCTGTTCTAATCTACAGCGAACGTCGCTTTATGTATTCACGGTTAATGCCATCAGAATTGCCAAGTCCTGTCCGGTTGTACATAAGTTTTTTAAAACGTTATCGTTTTATAAAATCATAACTTTGTTTATTATGATCGATTCAGGAATATTATTTTCCTTAAATAAATTACAAAATACAAAAAAATGTCTGAACTCCGGTGACAAAAAGTATTAATTTCACTTTAGTTATCAACGAATCATCTGAACCATGAAGGATTACTATAAAAAGTACGTTTTAATTCTAAACTTTTTAGAGCTCTTCATGGGATGGGCCTCTTAAATAACAACTAGAAATGCTTGATCCTTGTAGGATGAACAAAACCAGGTAACATCAGCGAGGAGATTGTGGTGTGAGATACTAAAGAAATGTTCACCCCCCCCCCCCCCCCGTATCCTCCCGTTATGAGTGCAGAGTTCAAATCCTGGATGGAAGCTAACGAAAACATTTGAAATTTTACTGCCTTGACTCCTGACGATATTTAGAAAGCTGTTATCAAAGAACTAGCTTCAGCACCGGATTCAGATGACGATGAACTCAAAAGTGCTGTAGAGGGTAAAAGATCCGACTGCTGCTCAGAAAAGGGCACACCAAGCAGTTTCATTGGCAGTATGATGAGGTATATTTACGAACATTTTAGGACTTACTGTGCAAAAATAGCACAGACAGCACATGGTAGACGCTTTTTTCTCTTCAAGTCAATAATTTACTTATTGTACCATTTGGATGAAAAAAAAAACCAGAGGGATGAAACCTCTGCTTTTAATGTTATACTGTAAAAACAGCAACTAATTTTTTGCAGGCTACGGTACATTCTTGAGTGTAATTGTGGTACGGTTCTCGTTTAAAATAACACCGCTTACAAAGTAGCATACATTATAGCATTAACTTTTTATGTCTATTTTTATTACTCTTGATTTTACCAACGCATGTCTACAAACCTTATTTGAAAGAAACTCACAAATAATCTAGCTTTGTAGCATGTCTGTAATTAGACATATTGGACATTCATTAGTTTGATTATCTATTAATGTGTGCTGTTGATTGATCATTTCCAACAACGTAACACATTTAAACCTGAAAACGCAATGGTTTAGCTACGCATAGTACACAAGAAACTGGACGACATTTCGAACAGTAATGAAGAATTAATGAATTTAGAGATCAATTACAGCATTCAGAACATCCTCGAATGAGCGATCTATGGGGACTGTCGCTTACAGTGTTGTAAGCTAATATGTGCAGAAGCTTTAAACATTTGAAATAAGGTATTTAATTGTATTGAAGTGAACACGATCTATGCTTGCACATTTTACAAGAGGACTGAGCGGTTTTTCGACATGGCAGAGTTGGGAACGGTTCAAATTAATTTGTGGCTTGAAATTATCTACAAAGCAATATTTGAAATCTTTATAGTGAAAATTCACAGATTAACCTTGTTTTTTTAAATCTTAATATTATCAAAATTTTACGCAAACAGAGATAGTAATTATACTGGAACGTTTGGTATCGAAAATAGCTTAACCTACTTTAAAGATTTTTGTAGGAGACAGAAAATAATTTCACGCTTTTCCAACTTACTTAATAGGGGAAGACCGCCTATATTGGACCACTGCTTAAATTGGACCTCGGGCTTAAAATCTAGTACAGAGATCTATGCTAAACTTTAACGGTAGATACATAAAGTTTTAGGAATAAAATCAATGTGTATGAAGTTTCACCAGTCTTCGAACTGTGCAGCGTGAGTTACGGCATGATTTATGTTGGAAACGTGTAAAATCTTATTTTGCGGACTTGTACTTAGTAAGATAGAACTAAAACTTGTAAGCTGAGGTAAACTGCTATTATAACATGATAATCTGTGTTTAATGAGGATCACATCTATGTATTTACATGCGCGGTTGTGATAATTTTTGACAGAGAAATAATCTGAAGAATAAAGAATGGCATGTTTTCCTTTATTGGACCGAAAAAATTTTCCTATATTGGACCGGTGGTCCAATTTAAGAATATGATTTTAAGCAAGACTTTTCATTAATTGTAACATTAAATAAGTGACTCATCTGATTTAATAGCGTAGTTAAGATTATTTAAAGCATACTTTAACACCTATTTACGATATTCATTTTTTTTATCAAGCACATTTTCTAGAAGATGCAAATTCTTGATTTTTTTTTCGTTTTCCATTAAGTGGCAGTTTCAGGTTGTTAAACATAGTTATTAATTTAAATAAAATTTTTGCTGGTTTACCGAGGAAAAAATGAAATTCTTCGATTTGCTCGAAAAGATTTTAAAAAGAAACAATTAATATGCTACTAAAATGTACAATGTAGATGAAACCGGTCTTTTCAATGCCCAAAAGCCCCAAAATATATCGACATATAAAAGTAAAAACCAGTTTGAAGCAGTAATGTGTGGTGAACGTGTTGGAAGCACACTTGCTATTTGCTGCATGAGCGCAACAGAATTGCTAAACCCCCCTCCCTCCCCATGCTTATTTTCAAAAGAATACGTTCCATGTATTTGCTTATCGTAAAAGCACCCCCTGGTGAGCAATATGCTTGTTTAAAGAAAGGTTGGATCACAAACGATTACTCACACAATTGATACAATATTTCATCACAACCGTTAAACCAAGAGCATAGATGCAATAAACTTGGTTAACGAGAGCGATATAATAATGCTTTTTCTTAAAGTACACCATGCAAGATGTTATCTTTTTTCAGCCTCTGTCTACATATTTTAATCGAGTGTGTGATACATGGATGCGAGAACATCCAATGAGATCCATTACCCAATATCGAATAGAAGAACTGTTTGGTAACTCTTATGGGTAAACCTCAATCAAGGTCATGTCAAATGTTGTGAGTTGATTCTAAAGAACAGGAGTTTGGCCTGTTAATTGACATGTGTTTAGCGGCATTGACTTGGCTGGAGCAGAGTTCGAGGTAAGTAGTCCAGATAAAACTACTTAAAGTGAGCAGGCTACATGTTGGGTGTAAGTTGTACTGTTGCACACCATGTACAAGAACTAGCTACGACTTAAATTAGTACAAGCTCTACATAATCAGCGGATAGTTCTCATCAAAGCATGATTGTCAACCTCAACTATGATTTTGTAAAGGCCAGGCTCACATATCAATGAAGGCTATCTCAGCAATCATTCTAACGCCGTATGAAAGAAGCATAGAGCAGAAAAAGTCACGCAAGAATAAGCAAGAAACTGCACAACACAATTGTTATTGCAATATTTGTCATAGAGATGAAGCGCAAAACATGATTCAATGCATGAAATGCTATCGGTGAGTGTATCAACACTGTCTAAATGAGACCGAAGCTAAAGAAATTCTATTGCAAATGCTGGAAAAAAGATGTATAGTTAAAATATAAATTATTCTATGATTTCCTGGTACGGTCCAATTTAGAAAGCGCATGGTTCAATATAGGCGCATATATTCCTAAATTGGACTTTTGCAACTTTTTGTAAGATATTTTTTTAAAAAATAATTTCCATATTTTTAGAAAATATAAGCTCCTAAGGCGGTTCCTGATTAAATTTAGCTTACGATGCCCTATTTTGTATTTTTGTTTTGCTTCACATTGAGCGACACAGGCCTCCTGTTCTTAGGGGGTCCAATATAGGCGGTCTTCCCCTATATATATATATATATATATATATATATATATATATATATATATATATATATATATATAATATATATATATATATATATATATATATATATATATATATATATATATATATATATATATATATATATATAATATATATATATATATATATATATATATATATATATATATATATATATATATATATATATATATATATATATATATATATATATATATATATATATTCTTTCGTTTAAAAACATTTCGTGTGCGACTTTGTTTTTGCTTTACTTTTAGATTCACCAGCATCTCCTAATTACGAGTAAAAAAAGAGTATTAATTTAATGACTTGGTGCATAAAAATTAAATAAATGTTTATCAACATTGAAAACGTTGAAATTATTCATACATATTGTTTATACGTATTATATATGTACGTATTTTTTAATTTTGTATTCAAATTTCTATTAGATTTGCGTTAATCACAATTTTACGCCACGTACTAGCAACTAACTTTCACAATGGAAAATGAATTGACTGAGCAATTTGTCATTTAACTGCTGTAAATGTTACTGTAAGTTTTACAGTAGAGGTGGGGTAAAATTAGGGGTTGAAATTATTTTAAAATAAACCAGATTTCTGAGAGCGGTCTTCGATCTGTTAGAGACATCAAACTTGATTGTGCACGTTTTTCGACCTATGAGGTCTCCTTCATTATCAAATAATTTATTTGAAGTGCTTGCAGGATGAAGGGGTTACCTTACATTTAAAAAAAATGGACACATTCAAGCAAATTAAGACCAATTCCATTTGCACACTTACGACAAAAACAGAAAACAAAAAAGGTGCAACAACTGCGACAATACAACTTTGAATTTTATTACTCGCAATTTCTGTTTTGTCACAAAACCCTTATCTCTCAAGCCCTTCAATTGCGGATCCTGGTAGGAAAAAGGTTCCCTTCTGTGGTATAGCTAAAGAAGCGTCAAATTAAGAAAAACACAGCTTTTCAAAACTCTTCGATTAAAGTGGGTTTTATTGTAAAAATTTTAATAGTAAAAAAAAAAAAAAAAAAAACAATTTGTCACTGCCATGAAAATGTATGTTTTAATAAGTTTGGTTATAACAATGTGGTTCTAAAAACTCTTATTTCACGAGAGTACAAATAAACATATCTTACTTTCTTCTTTATTTGATATATAGAGGAAAATATTGAATTCGCAAAAATTTTCCGATTTTAAAGTTCAATGAATTTGCACATTTTGTGGTGTGCCGAGTCTACTGTCTGTTTGCGTTTTGTGCGCCTGGCAGCCACGGACGCTTCCATCTGAAAAAGGGGAGTAAGGTTTTGAATGCGCACTACTCGACGCCTTCATCTTTAGTTCGCGTACTACTTCCTCGTTGCTTTCCCCCCCCCCCTCTATTTCGAGAAAGATTTGGCGCGTGCGCAGATGAGGCGGAGGTCGCACGAAAAAATTTTAGACAGTATTTTACCCATTTTTCGAAAATGTCTGTGTGTCTGTATGTGTGTAATTGGTTTTTTATCTCCGTTCTAGAGCATAAAATAAGTAATGAAACCAATTGAAATTTGGTACACATGGGTGCCCCCTGTGAATTGGCAGCCATTTGTTTTAGGTGCCAATTCTTCCAATGGCGATGAAATTTTCCCGTTTCTGCGAATATCAGAATTTTGCAGTAGCGATTAGACTCAAGAATTCATAAGATGGACAAAAAGAAAGTTTCGTGTTGGCCACAACATACTTTTTTTTTGTAGTATAATATTTTTAATTTTTTTATTTATCTTTTGCTGCATATATAGTATTGTAGGTCCATTTTTTACTTTGGTTGGTTGGTCAGTTGGTTTGATTGGCGCAAGAGCCTTAGCAGACTATACTGCACCAGTCGTTGTTAAAAATAAAAAAAGGGTCAAAAATGTAAAGCTTTTTGAGACGTAGAGAACCATTTTTACTTTGAGTTTTGTTGGAATAGATTTTTCACTTTATCTTTGAGTAAAACAAATGTTTAAACTGCTACCTTTTCTAGTAGACAGACACACTGAGATAAAGATGTTCGGGGCTTGAATTCCGGCTCGGACATGGATAGCGATAATCCTTTCTTTGTGTAAATGTGTGGCTGTGCCGGGAATGGTTGCCTACCATTTAAACAAGTCTCTATAGCATGTGCAAGTTTTACGTCACACTAAATTAGGGTACACTTGGAAAAGTTAAGCAACGCATCCCAAATTACCATCCTAACTGGTACAAAACAACAACAAATATTTAAATCTGTATCTCTTAGCAAAGTGCAATAAGTCACAAAAACAAAATTATTGGGAGATAAGTAAAGTTTTTCAATGGCGATGATTTGTGCTACTGGATTGTCATTTTTGGGCAGATAAAACAAAAATTTGTTTACCAACATGCTAGTGATTTAGACCTTACCTTTAGATTAATTTTAAAAGTTGAAAAAGTCGCTGCATAATCCATATTTTGAAAATAAAAATATATTTATTTTACAGATGCTCATGATACAATTTTTTCGTTTCCCCTGAAAATGTAATTAAAATAGGGACGTTTTATTTTAGGCTGAAGAAGTAACAATTTAGTTCTAAAATGAACAAATGTAACTTTGTATTGAAAACAGGCTTTCTTGTAACGCCAAAACGCGCGTGCACTGTAAAAATGAATGTTGTTTTTAAAATATAATACAGCTATCATTAGAGTAATTTTATAGTAATAAACTGCAAAACTGCTAATTTTGCAGTAGTAAACTGTAAAATTGCTAGTTTCGCAGTTTATTAATGTGCAGTTTACAGTTTTATTTGGAACCTGTGCTGCCATTAGTGCACTGTTTTTTTTTTTTGCTGTATAATACAGCTAATTTAATGGTAATAAACTGTAGCATTGTTAACTTTACAGCAATAAACTAAAATTGCTATTTTTACAGTAATGAACTGTAAAATAGCTAGTAAACTTTTACAGTTTATTACTGCGATTTTACTTTTAAACTGAAAACTCTGCTTTCAGTATTATACTGTAAAAACAAAAACTTATTTTTTGCAGTGTGTGCTATAATCTACAACTTTTGGGCAATAAAAAATTGCTTTAATTTTACTTTTCTGCAAATGTATTTATTTATTTCTCTAATATCTCTAACTGTTTATTAAATGAGATTTCCCTGAGAAATATTTTATTTTCAAAATTAATTATGCTTTATTTAACTAGATTTTAATCCACTAATGGTATATTTTGATGTAAGTAGAATTAGTTATGAAAAATGTCCGTTAGCTAATGTTGTGTGCGTGTTAGTTTACAAAAAAAAAAATATGTAGCTAATGCTATCATAACACGAAATGTTTTCATTACGAAAGAGGCATTTTTAAAAAAGCATAGCTTTTTATTGTGTTTTGAAAAAATTCATTTTTAAATGTGATATAACTTATTTGAGTAGAGTTGTTCAGTACTTCCCCTTAGTGAAACGTGCAATCTTTTTATCAAATGACTATTTTCAACACACACTAAAATTTGAAGCTTCTTATGTAAGAATAATCAACGTGTTTAATGGTCAGTAATTTTTACTGTTATTGTAAAACTGCCATTATGTTTGTTTATTTATTTAATTTAAAACGAATGTTATAAACTATTATTTAAAAAAGGATATGCAGTTTAACTAAACAGATTGGACTTTGTCTTTACTTGAAAACAACTCACTACGGGAGCAAATAATGTATTTGAATTTAAGTCATAAAAAACGGGTATGTACGAATTTATCAGTTATGAAAGAGTCAAACACGTCCTTCTAGTATGATAGAATGGATCATATGGGGGAAGGTTGCCGTCACAATGGACCTCATAACAATCATTATTTTTTAGAAGGTGGTTTTAAATCCAATTTAACACTGGCTACGCCGCAAAAAACAAACTGTTGCTTTTACAGTATAATACTGGAAGCCAAGATTCCCATTTAAAACTGTAAAATGCACTGTAATAAACGATAAAACTGCTAATATAAAAGTAATAACCTGTAAATTTTCTAATTTTAGAGTAATAAACTGTAATATTGCTATGTCGAGTATCAAATTGCCCCCTATTGGCACAAAAAATGAGCTAAGTAAAATAGTACACATCAAATAGGATAAGAAGAAGAAAATATCATTCGTAAATAAAAATCACGTTTCCTACAATGGTCAAAATCAACGGGTCCCAACCTAAGAGCCGCTGTTTACAAGAAAGCCGGGAGCAGATTTTTGCTGGGCCGCGGACACTGGCCGAGAAGATAAACCGTAGAACATTTGGGATATTTTATCATAATATTAATTACTAAATTATAATAATAATTATAACTTTAAATGATAATGGCACTTGTTGGATCAGAAAACCCACTTAAATTAGAGGAAACAGGGGTAATAAGAGGCAAAAGGGGTAATACGAGACAAAACATACTAATATTCTAAATAACTTTTGTTTGTTTTTCTTTCATTTTCTTTTTTTTTTGCAACTTTTTAACAAAATATTTAATTTAAGTACAGCACTTTTTTTATAGTCTTACGTGCTTGAATAAATATCATCGTGTTCAACTAAGTGGTTTTTGCTCTATTTTTATATTGCTATACATATTCCTCATTGAACATTTATCTGGCCTCATTGAAGCAGATAAAATTAACGCAATATTAAAATAATGAAATTTCCAAAAACCACTTGCATGTGAAGCAAAGAAGTAAAACAAGATTTTAATTAATGCTGAAGGAAATGCTGCATTTAATATTTGGGTCCTTGGTATGGAGGTTTTTGTCAACAAAATAATATTTCTGCACTGAAAAGGTACATTTATACTGAAAAGTCAGAACCCAGAAAATGTTTCTCTTGATGATGGCCATTTAACTCTTGTTTATGTTTGGTACTTCAAAAGCTCGTAAAGAAGGTAATGTTCTTCTAAATGACCACGAAAAATGTGCGAATCTTTTATCTATATCTTCTAGTTTCTTTATAAGTATTTGTCTCGGATGGATTTTAATAAGAAATGCAACATGGTAAAAAATGACTAGCTTCTAATTTGGGAATAAATGACAAACAAAAACATTGGAAACAAATTCATAAAGGACTAGAGATATACTGCTATCATAAATATAAAATAACAAATAGTAGAAAATGGCATAAACTTTTAAATATAATAAATTAAAACTTTGTTGAGCAATCTAACGAAAAGGAAACAAAACGCATCATTTAAAATAATATTTCCCAAAACCAGTATTTTAAAACAAAATTTATATTAAATTAATATTTCGACTTCTCTAAACATGTTTAGCTTTGTACGTTAAAAGCATTCTTGTGTCCCTTTTTTCTTATATAACCTTAAAAAATGCAAAATTTGTTAATTAAAGTTTAGTAACCAAATGACCAATTTGTTTGGTCTTTTCTTGCTGAATGGCTATGGACAAAATAGTTTAAAGATTTTGGTTCGAGTAGATCGTTTCCTTCTTTAAGGAGACAGTGGATCTTAAAAGCTATTTTTCTTATTTATTACTTTAGAAATATATGAAACTTGGCATGAAGAGATGTTAGGTTATCAGTGTACAGAATATCAAGTGAAAAAATAAAAAATAAATAGGGAAAATATTTCATTAAATTAAAAAAAAAAAATTTAAATTTAAAATTTTAAAATGCTCCTTGCGCTTTAATTTCTCCTTTCTTTCTAAAATATGCTTTTTAAGTTAAAGAATTGAATATTGCAAATAAGTTTGGATATGTATTTAAAGATCGCTTCCTTACTTACTGCACAATATTTTTTTTTATAAATCAATGATTTTTGTGGAAAATATTACATAAAAATCGAATCAATAATTATTTTAAGCACCTTAAAGTACTCTGATACCTTAATGCATACCCAGTTTTATCAAACTACTACAAAAGCAAT
The DNA here is from genome assembly GCA_038373865.1 of Uloborus plumipes. NCBI lineage: Eukaryota > Metazoa > Arthropoda > Arachnida > Araneae > Uloboridae > Uloborus > Uloborus plumipes. The sequence continues at coordinate 118,048 of JAXGGA010001727.1, read as the reverse complement.
ACCGATTACCAAATTTGAACCATATAGAACAAAAATTGAGACGCATGGAGCATTTTCAATATGCGTCGGCACCATTTTTTTCCATTTCAAGAAAAAAACAACATTTAAAATAACAGTTCACTTTCCTTTCGAGGTTTTAATATTTTAATGCTTCACAAAAGACATTTTAATATGACTTTGCATTTTAGTCATAATATGAGAACAGTTGTTGCTGGGAAAAAGAAAATCAAATCTAGTGTATAATTTAACCGTTAGGAAAGACTTTGATTACTTATTTGAGTCATTTAAATTAAAAAAAATGCTTGGTTTCATTTTTTTAAACGCTTATAACTTCGTTGTAAAACGTCAGATCAACAAGCGGTTTCTTTCATTTGATTCAGCGTAATCCATAGTTAATTATCCCCTCAAAAAATGTTATTTTCTTTTACCGATTTTGGCTGTTTTGTAGGTCCACGGCTCCCTTAAAACGTCGTCTTATTTCATTTCATTTCATTTCACACTCCAGGGTCCCCCGTACCTACCACAGCTTCGTGGTTTAACCGGGATAGGGCCCTGAAGAGCGCTCTGTTAATTTTGAACCAGAACCTAGGGTCAAACAAACCCTTGGCCCAGCAACCCCAGAGGTATCGTTTTACTTGGAGGACTTTTTAACCACGACATTTTTACGCCTCCCAGCCACAATTAATCAAGACGGTGGATCTTTGATCGGCGTGGATCAAACCCGGGTCCCTCCGGACACGAGTCCGATGCCTTACCGATCGGGACACCATGACCCAAACATCGTCTCAAGAACAGACATCGTCTTACACCCGAAACATATTGGTCATATTCCCCCCAAAGCATTTCACAAGATCTCGGTCTGCCAAGCGTCGCGCAACAGATGCATTTGGATTCAAGAAGCGACTAAGAGAAACCCCATTCTTCAAACTTCCTAAAACTTACTGAGTTAAGGAGGGTATCCCATGCTTACCAGAAGTAGGTAAGCATTTGTATGCCGGAGCACAGTGTGCAAGTGCAGATGCATACTTGTGTCAAGTGTATATGAAAACTTACGAGTTTCAATGAGTCCCACCAAAGCAGCGGTGAAGCGGCATTGCGAAACCATGATTAAAAAGATATTTAAAACAAGAAGGAAAATTACACTTTTCTAAAAGAATCTAAAGGTATGTAACTTGAGATTAGTCGACGAACAACTTACTTTTTAATTGTCAATATTATTACATTATTCTAACACAATCCACCTATGACATACAGCGGTTAATCTGCTTTTCTTTAAAATTGAAGGGTCAAGTGGAGAAAGGTGGTATGTGACAATTTTAGTTTTACCTACTTTTTACCATACATGAAGGTGTTAAGGTAATAATTTGTTTTTTGAAACCTTTTTCCAGAAATTTAAAATATTGTCCCATATCACCTTTATTCACTTGTCCCTTCAATTGTGTTTGTGAGTTAACACAAATAAACATGCACTAATTTGAATTTGCGTAAATCGGCGAAATTCAAATGTCACATATCACCTTTGTCCCTTTTCCCCTTCAATTTAAGTTTATAATTATTGCAATAAAAAGCTTGCTTTTAGGCAAAGTGGGTAGGGCAAAGATGGAACACCTTTGAAAGGCCTTTTTTGTTTCTTTGTTCAGGGTAATTAAATGCTAATCCGTTTAAAAAAAATCCCCTTTCATTCTTGTTGTGTGATACAATAAACACAAGTTTCAACAACTTGATTCAATTCAAAATGCTTTATTCTATATTATGGAAAGTTTATTGAAAAAAAAATGGATTCTTTCATGTCTTAGCGTTCAGAAAGTTCTTAAAAGCTACTTGAGCGGATAACTTCCATATAGTAAATACTAGGGAAAAAATCCATATTCAGTAGACTTAAAATTATTTATGTACAAGAAAGTAAAGATATCAAGTATATACCTTACAGAGCGGAAAAGCTTTCATGAGGAACTGTGGTGCTTTCAATGCATTTTTTATCCATTCCGTATTTTTATCGAAAGGTTCTAAAATCCAAGTTTCACTGAAATAAAATAAGTGAAAAGAATGTTAGGAAAAATTCTTCAAGGGAAAAGCAGCAAACTGCTTTGAAGGGAAAGCAAAATGCATTAAATTTAGATTTGGCATTTTTCCAAGGCATCACAGAAAAGGCGTCAATTTCAATTTTCAGTTTTGGGATTTGAGGTGCAGGCGTAGTATTAAATCAACAGTTACTGTCCCTGTCTCTTTGGAGAAACAAAACTCACAGAGACATCAGAACTAAACATTTCTAGAAACTTTTCGCTGTTTCGTCAGACATCTTTTGCTTTTCTTGCTGCAAATGTGAATATAATTACATTTTCTTTCGTTCAAAAAGTTCCCCATATCAAGTAGTAATGCATTCCTTTCAATCAAACGTGGAGCATTTTCATAGTTTTACGACAATTTGCAGTCCTTTCTTAATATTAAATTTGATTATTTATCAATAACTTCAAAGATAGCACATTAAGAATTAAATTGCTAATACTATTTCTTGCTTCACTTCACGTAACCATAAATAAAATTAAAAGATCTAATTCTTTGATACAACGTTTATAATTACAGTTAGCACAGTAAGCAACTGAAAGCCACTCAATATTCCATTTTAATATTTCTTGTATTTTAATAGCGAAAGGGTAGATATACATACTTTAAAGAGATACATACTTTATAGCTCGATCGCAAGCAAAAATACTAAAAGTTAATGTTAATTGTTATGTTAATGCATTATTCAAACTTTGAACTAATTTTAAGTTCTCAGTCAAATCACCTATTTTTTTTTCTAAACTGAACCTTTTCAGACTAATCTATTTGAGTAGAAACAAACCTTTACTTTAAATCAAGTGCATATTTCAGGTAGATTTTTGCAACACTTTTCCATTAACAAGAAAAGCATTTGCAGTTTAACATATATATATATATATTTTTGTTTTTAGATGTTTTTAGAAAAATAATTTTTTTATTGCCGTTTGTAGCATTTAGTGTTAAAAGGTTTGCTTTAAATTTTTATGATTGCAAATGTGGGGAAACTTTTTTTAACACGAAATGATATGTGAAACAAATGAATTTATTTCAAGGTAAATGCCTAACTTTAAGCCCATTGTAAACTCATTTTGAAAATATCTCTTTGTTCTTGTAATTATTATTATTGTTATTATTATTATTTTGTGCGCATTGCAAATCGAAAATAATTGATATGCAGTTTTTGTTTTCCCTCCTATATTTTAATGGTTCATTTTAAAATAATACTCATTAGGGTGGAGCGAAAATGACCAAAAAAAACTTTTTTCTTAATTTCAACTAGCTTGATGTGTCAAAATGTGCCATTTGGTCACTAAAAGAAAGTGTGAAAATTTGAAGAGATTTGAAAAATTTTTTGATCTCCCTTCGCGACCTTTTATTTCACAATATTTAGTGACATTATGTAAAAAATTGACTATACATCAGACAAACTGCATTTCAGTTTAGCCACCTTCAAGCACAACAAAATAGCATAAATATACTAATTAATGCAGTAAACTATCAAAAAATATTAAATAAAATAAATTAGCACAAATGCAAAAATAAAATAAAATGTCAAATATTTACAAAGTGAAATGCGAAAATTCGCGTTTTGTCTCAAACTTCGGCATTCTCGTGAAGCAATTCGGGCACGGACGAACTTAGCTCGTGCTGTGTGCCCACAAACAGCTTTCGCCGCCCCTTTCACCAGCTTAACAAATCTTTCCACGCCTCGAGTGTGATTCGGAAATTTCAAGTTTTCAAATTTTCCAACGGTTCCAATTCACTAATATATAATCTAAGAACTCAATTGGCTGCAGTGATCAATCGTGAGTGATTTAGGCAACCAGAGTGTCTATTTGCCAAAGTAAAATTACATTCACCTTTGCTAATGCTATTGCACATTTTCAGTAGATAGCGTTGATCTGTGCTTAACTTCTTCGGGTCTAGATCGGACAACTCCTCTATTAACTGCATGGGTTCAAAGGAAGTAACAGGCTGATTGGTGCTCGTAGCAAGCCGTTTTCCGATATCTCCAGAGAGTTCCCGTGATCCTGTAGTCGTGTCATCCACTGCATGGAAAAGATGGGTCAGAGGCAGCTCATTAGCGTGAAGCAGACATAACAGCCACTGCAAGCGACTCTTTAATGTTTCCTCCAGTCATCGTATAACACTTGCTCTATGACCTGTGTTCACATTCATGCCATCGCACCCTATAACTTTAATGCTCTCCATTTGTACATTCTGCTCTATGAAACTAGAGACTATTGTCTCAGCAATGTCTTTGCTGAAGCTTGATGTCGGAGTAATGTGGCTGAAGTAAGAATAACCTGGCTGTGCCTGCGATGTTGCTTATATGTTCTTCTGTCAGGAGATTTCTGTGGTACTTGCTGTCACTGTCGACTACGTGTGTCTAAGTTTGCTATTTTCGACAATCAAAATATATTCCTTCTGTGTCATGATGAACCTGATTAATCTGATTATCATTTTGTTCGAGTTTCCTACGAATTTTTATTCTTTCTCTACGGATCTTACTTCAATCTATTACTTTAGATCGGTCAATTGGCGACACAAGACCAACATCGTGCAGAAATGATGTTGCCAATGCAGCAGCCGATCTATCCAAGACTCCGATCTGAATGCAAGCCTAAGCAAGTGAAGGTAGAGAGATTGTCCTTTTCTTGCGTTTCATATTTTCTTTGCCTTAGTCTCAATTAGTTTTTCATCAGGTATGTACCTGTCATCCGTCACACTGCCCAACGAGTGAAATTCCTCCTCGATACTGTCAGTATCGGCAAAATTGGATGTATTTTTTCTCTGTATGATACTTAGCTTATTTACTCGACTTAGAATGGCTTCCTCTCTTTTAAGTTTTCTCCTCAATTTCACCGTCCCCCCTTATTTACACCACCAATTATGATCTTTCTTGGTTCTCTTTGTGATCATGCAAAAAATTGCGTTCCTTTGCCGGAGCTTTTAATTCTTTAGGGAAGTTGCAGTTTGAAGTCATCTCGAAGCATTTACATTTGCTGAGATCAAATAGGCTGTTGGCTTTGTTACGAAAGTCAGTCAGTTTCCGCCAGTAGTTGATCTTATCTTTTTTCCCTTTGTAAACTTTCAGGATCGTATTGTATTTGTTGTGGAATGATCTCATTTTTTCAATCGCATCTACGTGACTTACCGTTGGAAGTGAGACCTCTGTCCAGATCTCTTCCACATCATAACAAAGTTTATGCATTATATCAAAAAATAATGGGTATTTTCCATTTTCCGTCTTGTAGTTGCATATATTTTTTCATAACATCAGTGTAAGTTGGAAAGTATTGGACGGAAAGTTTCTTGGAGAGCCAAATATCACACATGATACTTCGTCTCTTGTGACTGACATCAATTTCATTTCTGCAATAAATGTAATACTTATTATTTCAAAAATAATAAAACATATATTTAATATTATTATTCATATGATAGAAAATATCTCTTTGAAAAACAAATATACAACTGAAATTGATTTTTAGTTTAAAAATAGTTCCATTCCAATCTAACAGAAAACCGAAATAGTAATGGTTTCGTAGTTTCGTATTGTAATATAATAACAGTAGTATTATCAAATATTAGTAATGCTATAATAAGCTGTGTTGAATTCAGACTGAATCTAGTTACAAAGTCTTAAATGAAAATCCATCAATGTATAAAAAGAAACTAAGCTTTGAATATCTACTACACTTACAGGAGGGCTGCTGCAAAACTAATGATAACAAGCTAGAAAATAACCTTTTATTTTTCTAATAACTACTAATTCCATCCATCGAAATTAAAGTGAAGTATTTAAAATGTCAATTTTAGTAACTATCGATGCAAAAGGTGAAAAAAATTGTATTACAATCAAAGTGCCCTACAAAGTCTTTTAATGCAGTATTTTGACATAAAATCTCAAAATGTCAATTTTTCAGTGAGGCGAAGGGAGATCAAAAAATTGTCAGATAATATTGTGATTTTGCAGAATTGTTACTAAGTACAAAGGGCACGTTTTCTGCATACAAGCTTAAAAAAATAAAATAAAAAGTTTTTTCGCTCCACCCTAATACTCATCTCAAAAATTCTTTGATAGAAAATCTTGTATGAAATTAAATTCTTAGTATAAGACGGTTTGTAACAATGTGTTACACAGAAAATGAATTACGTTTATGAAGTTCACGATGGCATTTTTACTACGAGTAAAATATCGAACGTACGTAAAATATTACGTAAATTCCCAACTTAATACAAAATTATCGAACGAATGTGGTAAACATATTTGGAAATTTTAACTTAATACTCACATATTTAAGGATTATCTTATCCTCTAAAATATAAATGTATATTGTGGTACGTGAAATCAACAGGTTAATCATCAGGTTAAGTTCATTTAAGAGCAATAATATGAGAAACTGTCACCCCTAGCATTATGAGGTGATTCATGACCTCACCCTGCTAGTTAAGCTTCCTTCATAAAACTTCAAGATTTCTGTTTTCACTCTTGAAAGCTTTAGGTGGTTTCCTTTATAAAGCGCAAAATGTATATTTATTTACAAAATCAAATTGTCGTTTGATTTAAATTATTAAGAGCAAGAATCTGAGAGAGTGTCACGCCTGTGATTCATGACCTCTCAGATTTTTTCCAAAAAAATACCAAATGTTTATTATCTTATTGAAAGACCAAATTCAGAATGTTTTGCTCTAAAGTTGAGTTGTTTAGTTTTTATGGACCCCCTAAAGGTGAAGGTGCGGCATCAAAAATTAAGCGGATTTTCAAGACATGGAAATTGCTGTGAGCCAAAACTCTTACCAGGAACTGTTTAACTCCAATTTTCTTTTTATATATGGAACATAGAAGGTTGAAACTTTACAAAATGAATGTTAAATTTGTATTAAGTTGTTGCCGTAAGGTTAGTGACCGCCCTCAAAACAAGGCATTTTTGACGTTTTTTAGCGTTTTTGAGGTCCAAAAACAGCTTGTACATTTCAGTTGCCACAGCAAAAGTAGTGTCGTTTGAAAGACCAGTGTAAGCACTTTAAAATAATGTATAAATAACCGAGGAAAGTTCAACGTGCTTTTAGTTGCGTAAGGCCGAAATATGAAAAATGTCATATTTTACCAATATTCAAACGGTCATAACTTCCTCTGTGATTTGAAAGTAATGATTCTTTGCCCTTTTTAGACGTACTCATTTCAAAAAACAATAACCAATTTTCCACTACCGTTTACCGAAAACCATTTGCTGTTTGTCTTCCTCCACATTCTCGCTCCTGTCATCCCATAAAACAAAAAATGTCTGCTTTTTACACTTTTGTTAACCGCGCTATTAATATATGTTCCGACAAATCACTTCTCAATGATGAACTTAATTTCTTAAGGAGTGTGGCCGTTGACAGAGGTTATTCTTATCAAATCATTGACAATGCTTATAATAAACTTTCGAACCGCAGTGCATCCCACAAAAAACCCAGTGTTCCTTCTACCAATTTCGTTGTCTTACCATTTTATTCAAAAATCTCTCCTCGCATTTCCAGAATACTCAGCAAGTTCGATTTTCATGTCATTTACAGACCTTTCAACAAACTAACTTTTTCCAAGTTAAAAGACCCCATCCAACCATTTGATCAGTGGGGCATTTATCACATAAAATGTGAATGTCAAATTGGTTACGTCGGACAGACCCGAAGGGCGCTAAAATTTAGGTTAAAGGAACATGAAAATTATGTTAAAAAGAAAGAACTCTCAAAATCCTCAATCGCGAAACACTGTTGGGAAATGGGCCATAGATTTGTTTTCTCCGAAGCTAAAATTATTTGCAGACCTTCAACTGTTGGCGAGTTGGATTTCGTAGAAGCCTTTCATGTTCATAAAAATTTAAGTAATATTTGTAACGAATCTTTTGCAGTTCCACACATCTCGCCAATTTTACTTCATGCTTTTAAATTTTCTGACAACGCAACGCCAAATCAGAGCTCGGCACACGCTGACACCTGATTGGCCTAGCTTTTGCTCCGTTGCTATTTAAACTCTCCCGGCACTTTGTTTCTTTCCATTTCTTGCTTGGCACTGAAGAAGGAAGCTTTATGCTTTTGAAACATGTTTGCCAATTTTAACTTCATCTATTTGTGATTTTAAACGTCGCTTTTTCGGTTTTTTACTCATAACTTCCTCTGCCAACAACATATTGAAATATTTTTTTGCCAATGTCATACTCTATTCTTTGTCTTAACAGAACAGTTGAGTCCTTTGAGGCGAAATGTGAAATTTTTTTTTTTTTACAAAAAATGCAAAGGAAAAAATACATTTTTTGTAAGAAAAATTTTCACATTTCGCCTTATAGGACTCAACCGTTCTGTTAAGACAAAGAATAGAGTATGACATTGGCAAAAAAAATATTTCAATATGTTGTTGGCAGAAGATGTTATGACCGTTTGAATATCGGTAAAATATGACATTTTTCACATTTCGGCCTTACGCAACTAAAAGCACGTTGAACTTTCCTGGGTTTTTTATACATTATTTTAAAGTTCTTACACTGGTCTTTTAAATGACACTACTTTTGCCGTTTCAACTGAAATGTACACGCTATTTTTGGACCTAAAAAACGTCAAAAATGCCTTGTTTTGAGGGCCTTCACTGACCTTACGGCAACAACTTACCACAAATTTAACATTCATTTTGTAAAGTTTCAACCTTCTATATTCTATATACAAAAAGAAAATTGGAGTTCAACAGTTCCTGGTAAGAGTTTTGGCTCACAGCAACTTCCTTGTCTTGAAAATCCGCTTAATTTTTGATACCGCACCCTCACCTTTAGGGGTCCATAAAAACTAAACAACTCAACTTTAAAGCAAAACATTCTGGATTTGGTATTTCAATAAGATAATAAACATTCGGTAATTTTTTGGAAAAAATCTGAGAGGTCATGAATCACAGGCGTGACACTTTCTCAGATTCTTGCTCTTAATAATTTAAATCAAACGATAATTTGATTTTGTAAATGAATATACATTTTGCGCTTTATAAAGGAAACCACCTAAAGCTTTTAAGAGTGAAAACAGAAATCTTGAAGATTTATGAAGGAAGCTTAACTAGCAGCAAGCAATGTATCAATCTATCCATCTCTGCCATATTCTTCGGAAAGCTTTTTGTTCACAGGTTGTTATGTGTCTGACTTTTGTCACTTAAGGAATAACAACGGAAACTTAATAAAATATTTATAAGGAAGGCATTTGTCGTTATATTTTCGGCAATATTCTGAGAAAATGCGTTTTAAATATAATAAGTAAACTACCGAAAAACTCTAACTTATTTTTAATTAGAGATGAGCTTAACTGCTGAAATTTGTAACTTTGCAAAATTTCCGTTGTCGAAAATACAGTGGAGCCCGCTTAATAAAATAGTATTTTAATAAGCGGGATATTCTATTATCTGGGTTCAAAATAATGCATTACAACTGTTTGGTACATTGAAACTGTATTATATTAGGCGGGATATTATTTTAACCGATATTCTAATAAGCGGTCTCGACTGTATATTTAAATTATCACTCGAAGAAGTATCTAGTTTGTTTTATAACTTGGGGGTACACTTGGAGGGGAATGAAATTGCATTTCATTGCCAAACAAATCATCAATGCTTGTCACATTCAAGGGTTGCCGCTGCAACGGCGCATGGTTGCCAGATTTAATAATTATCGCCGGACCTTAAACTAGGTTTCACCCAAATGTAGTGCCTTTTTTTCAGTTGAGGCTAACGCAACGTGCATGTGATGTTTCAACAAAATTTTGCATTGCAGTGTGTTCGTTTTTTTTTTTTTTTTTTTTTTTAAATATAATGTCAAATTATTTACATTTTCGTTACTCTCTGCAGAGATATACCTCTATCCAAAATAGTAACAATCCAGAATCGCTATTATTATTATCATCATTACTATTGTTATATCACATGGGAATGCAATAGGTGCATTCTAAGTACAAACACTTCCATGATGGACGACATTAGCGCTATTTTAAGAAAAATTGCATATTTAATAAAAAGTTTATTGATGAGTCAGAACTTTTAGCAGATGTAATTTATAACCTTAGTATAACATTTATTTCGGTAAAGTAAACGCGTTTGGGATTTCCAGGAAAAAAATGGTGTGAAAAAGAAGATAAAAAAGAAAACAACTAACTTTCATTCTTGTCGGAAAACTGGCATGCGCATGTTTTGTTGACAGCTTAGTTTGATGCAGCAAGTGAATTATATTTCTTTGTTGGGTAGAGACCTGTTTGTAATTTTTATTGTTATATCTTAATTATTGAAGAAAATTAATACTGTAAAGGTGTTACAATATTACCGTACAAACGGCACACTTTTTTTGAAAAATAACGTTGCATTAATGCAGCTCAAATAAACCAAACAAACGCCTTACTACTAGTAAGGCATTTGTTTGGTACTTTTCAGTTAAAGGTACGCCATTTTGAACATTTATCAGTTTTGACGACTTTAATTCATTTCTTTTTCAAAATAAAAGTTTGGCAGTTGGCGACATTGAACAACATTAATTTCTGGATTGTAATGCCACCAAAAACTTGAAGACGTCACTAACAGGTAAGCAATTTTTCTTCCGCTGCTAAGGTAGAAAAGAAACATTTGACATACCAAGTGACGTGCCTCTAAAAGAAAAATATCTTCTACTGTCTCATTACAAACGATACACGAAATGATTTTTTTTTAAAGAAAAGTTAAACACTCTTTCGCAACGTCTGCACACTTTATCGCAATGTTTTATTCAAAAGAAATAAAAAAGTGTAAATATTATTGAAACAACATTTTATTAGTGCTTGAATGCACAATCACTGGCAGTAAGTAATACATCTGAACGTTTTTGCAAAATTTAATTATAAACTGTATCGTAATCATACAAATTTATCTATATTTAGTTTTCATTTCTTGAAAAATGTGTCTTATGAATATGATGAAAGGAAAGTCTTAAGAATGTTATGAAAAAGATTTGCACTTGGCTAAATATTGAGCGTACATAAAGTCATATATAATTTTGGTGAAAATCAAAATATGAAAAAGAGTAATGTTTAACGATAATGTTAAACAAATATCTTTCAAATCATGCGTGTTTTATTTACATTTAATTAGCGATTGAACATACATGAAAAAATGATTGCTTTATCTTTTTTCCTTGCATTTTTATTTTCAAATTTTTGGGGCTCGATAAACAATTAATAGCTTTTATTATTAATGTGCTATCATTTTTGATCTGTTAAATATTTTTACGTTTTTTTTTTTTTAATGTTTCCCAAGGATTTTTTTTTTTTTTAATTATTTTGAATACATTTTCTCTACTTTTACATTTTAGTACTACAATGTCATTTAGTATCCAACACTTTCCTCAAACTTTTAAAGATTATCTTTTGTCCAACAACTGTCACTGTTAGAAATAAGCTTTTTCTCAAATTAACAATTTTCATTTAATTTTTTATTAAGTTTGAAGTAACAGTTCAGTGTTTTGTTTCATTTTTACAATTTTTGCAAGCAATTATGCTTCAAAAGACTCAAATCAGTTTATTATTTCGAAACAAGAGCAAAAACTTTAAAACTAGAAAACCTTTAATTACACTTTAATGATTGAATTAAGCAAATCGTACTTAGTTCTTCACTGAATTTACATGTATTTCTTTTAATTAAAAACCGTTAATGATTTTTTATATATATATTTTTTTCAGTTTCTTTTACTCATCTTTCTTTTCGCGAAGACGGCATTTTTGCTAAAATTAAAAAAAGCATCACAAATTGTTTCGCTCACTACTGGTTCACTGGTTTATTATATTGATCCCATTTATTTTAATGTGTGTATATGATACAGTTTTGCGTTATAGTAAAACTGAAATAAACTATCTTCGGTGACACATGATTAGTCGTAATTTCAGGCAATGAAATGTTTATAATCATGAAAAAAATTGGATTTCTTTAATAAACAGTAAATTAAACAGTAAGAGAAAATGTTTTGCCATGTTTTAGAGCTACATATTAGGGATAACTTTTCTGGTACACGAATTCAGGCATGTATATCCAGCAGAGAAAACTTATACGTCCAGACCAACTTAATATATTTTCACAACATACTACAATTACCTTGTTAAAACTTAAATTAGTTACAGAGAATATTTATAGTGAACCAACCGAACAAGTATACCCCATTGTCACACGAACAGAATTTTTATACCAAATTTAATGTACAAATTGTGCACAAGGTGCAAGACAACTAAATAATTAAAAACCATTTGCAAGAAAAAAACATAAAACTAGAAAAATATGACTTTTTTTCATAGCAAAAAAATGCACGACTGTACTTTTGAAAACTACCCAATTTAACCTCTAATACGTGTTTTGGTAGATATGAACAAGTTAGAAGAACAACAGCGTAGGTCAGAAATGAAGTGAAAAATAAAACTGGGATCGTCTTTCGTTCCCTTATTTAGCATATCAATTACACTAAAAACATCTTCAATACATTAGCCACTAGGATCGTACAAAAAATGTCTACTTGTTTCATTTGAGTCAGAATGATACGCTACCGTGCTATGCACAAAAGTCGTACACTTTAAATCAAAATCGTCACCACGCTGTAAAAACTGTACCTCAGAACCAGACTAACGTAAGTCCATTTTCGTCATTTTTCGGTAGAGGGGAAAAACGATTGTCGAATTCATCGTTTTTCCCCTCTACTGAAAAATAACGAAAATGGACTTACGTTAGTCTGGTTCTGAGGTACAGAAAATAGATGTAGTTTTTACAGTATAATACAGCTAATTGTATAGTAAAAAACTAAAAATTGCTAATTTTACAGTAATAAACTGTAAAATTGCTAATTTTACAGTTTATTACTGTGCATTTTAGAAACTTAAACATGTGCTGCCAGTATTATACTGTTGTTTTTACAGTATAATACAACTTCCTTTGTATAACTTTGTATCCTAGTAAAATTACTGCTTTGCAGTAATAAGCTGCAAAATTGCTAATTCTACAGTTTATTGCTGTGCATTTTGCAGTTTTAAACTGCAACTTCTGCTGCCAGTATTATGCTGCAAAAACAACTCTTTATTTTTAGCAGTGTAAGTGGCTCTTTGTGAAGTATTTTTTCTAAATACAATGTTTAATGGTCGTCTGAGGATGGGAAATATTTTTTTAAAACTTTCTGAATAAGTCATCAAAAACAAATACGTGGTGGCACAAAACTTTTAAGAGTAATATCTCAGTTTAAGATGGATAGCAGGAGCTGGACTTTTGCGCTACGGCAGTATCGATGTAAATAAATGTTCATGTTGCTGAACTTTAAAGCTATTACAATTGTTTGCTTCATTTTAATTTATAATTAATCCTGCACGTATTGAACATTTTTTCTGTAAAAACGTGGTGTTAGTGAATTTTAGTTAATGTAAAACAAATTACAAGATTTTTCTTTTTCGATAAAAGTTCATTCATATTAAAGAAATTAACTGTCTCTAAATGTAAGATTACTCTTGCAATTTAAGCCTACTGCGAGAATACTAAATTTAGTAGACGTTTACTTTCCCCTTTAGCATTCCCTTTATATCCTTTTTAGCAAATTTCAACTTCAAATAACCTGTATTAATTGTATAGGTTAGATAAATATATACACAAATTTTAAGGTTATTTTACAACGTTGTTGAGAACGTTTTTAAATGATTCTTAACGACATGAGAATTACAAAAGCATTTGGACGCATACACATTATTATTTTATGCTCCTTGATAACATATATTCACTTAAATAAATCCCATTTTTAGAGTTTATACGATAATTGAAGAATTTCCATTAAATGTTATTTGTAACTTTTTATTTATCATCTTAAGTAGAAATGAATTAAAAATCAGAATATTGCCAAAAAAACCTAACAGCGATTTAAATATTGAATTTATTTTGTTTCAAAGGCTAAAGATAAATTTTAGAAGAAATAGATATAAGGCTTTAAGCTTTCGGAAGAATAAAAAAACGGGTACTCATGGGGCAGATAAAGGATTCTTAAACATTTATCGAAGGACTTAAAGCAGAACGTAATACGACCTTAACGAGACAGGCTATAGATCTTTTAAAAGGATTTTGCTAAACTTCAGTTAGTAACATTTTTTCCATCTTCGTAAAACAGGAACTAATTGAGGCACTGATTTCTATTTTTACGACATTTTGACGATAAATAATAGTACATTTAATGTTTACATATAAAATGCAAGTACGCAAATGATAAAACATTTCCTTTTCTTCCAAACGGTTTTATACAAAGCATAATTTCATATGTTTTACGTAAATAAGTTGCTTGCCTTGCAGTGTTTTGGCACGTTTAATGTGAATGATTTTTTTTGTCATCCTGCAAGTTGATGTTGTGGACTTTACTACAACTCGACTATTTGATGGGGCCTAAAAATGTAAGTAAAGTTTTAAGGACCCCCCAGTGGAGGTCCGATTTACTCCATTCATCATTAATTAGTGGAAATGACTAACACACCACATTTTTGATATATTTTGTCTTAAACTAGTCAAAAAGTCATTGGTCCCGTACGCGCCTTACGAAACCATCTCCCATTTGGCACCTTTTGGCGCCGAAATAAACGCAGCATTTTTTTTACGAACTATGGCGTTGAAGATTCCGCGCATGGGCCTTTCGCTCAGCATTTTCGCTGCACTTAATGGAAAATCGCGCTGAACATAGAGCATTTAAATTATAAAAGGATTGTACTTTCACGAGTACAACGACAGAGTTAATACAAGCAAAAAAAAAAGATTAAAAGCTTTTGAGCATAACATTCTGATTCTGCTTTTCTGATAAAAATAAATTAATTGAGGACAACTCAGGATTCTACTTCATTGTTGTACTGAAAAATAGATATCACCCCTACCATATAATTATGGACCCAATTAAAAAAAATGACCATAAGAAAAGGATAAAATCAGTTCACATATCATACATAAAAGACGAAAAAAGTCTTAATTACAAGCTTCTAGCACGAATGTTCTAGACTATAATGTGGTTGTTGTTGCTGTCTTGTGCCAGCCAGCCTGGCAATTTGAGGTGCGCTGCTTCACTTTTCCAACTGTAATGTAATTTGTTGCAAACTCCGAATGCCGCATTACACACATGGCATAGGAACCCGTTTATACGGTACACTTTTAAAACAACTAGTTGCATGTGCTACTTTAAGAGTAAAAAGTTACAGCACCAGCGGCACCCCCTAAAGGGTGCCACTTGACTCACTCCAACACCCTTGGAGGTGATATTATTCTCCCTATGGCACCTTTAGGGTACCATCGGTCACACATTGGGTGCCATAAGGTACCCATAGGGCGACACTTTTCTCCATATGTCACCTTCAAGGGTGTTATAGGGAGAAAAGTGGTACCCCTCAGAAGTGCCACTGGTGCTACAACTTGTCACCCTCAAAGGCTCCACATGCAACCTGTAGTTTTAACAGTGCAGGTTACCATTCACAGTACAACAACACAATCACAAAAGGAAAGGATAAAGACATAAGAGAGAAATTACATCCGTGCCAGAGCCGGGATTCGAATTCGGAGTCTCTGCACCCGTGTCAAACTCCCCTGACCACTATAATGTGGTGGGCGACCGCAAACAGTTCAGGTAGAGAAAATAAACCAATGCTTACTTTTCCCGTGGATTGGTGAGCATAAGCAAGTCGCAATAAATAGTTCATATTTTATTATCTATACATTATCGCATATTGCTTTAAGATTGTCCCCCCACTTATAAAAATATATTTTATAAGTTGGACTAATCCCAAGTAGCATCAACTCATCGGATTTTGCTCGGCCGATCATCAAACTCCTTGTAAACTGATCCCGTAACGCACGATGACATCGTTCCGATCAGTATCCGAGCACGGTTTTCGATGAACTACTTTTCATCGGAAAGCGATATCCTTCCGATCAACTTTCCCGATGAAAATAAGCCGAGCTATATTCCATCGGAGAACGATATCCTTCCGATCAAGTTTCCCGATGAAATTCATCGGCACGGGACTGTTCTGCTCGTAAATTGCTCCAAATCTCATCGTTTTTGGAGCAAAACTCATCGGATTTTGCTGCGCGGATTCTGCTTGGCCGATGAGACATATTGTATCATCGGCCGATGAGAATTTCATCGGGTTTCGATAAATGGCCAATCATCGGCCGATGAGATGATGCTGCTACGGAATAAATAGCTCATATTTTATTATCTATACAATATCGCATATCGCTTTAAGCTTGTTGTTTAACTTTTATTTTATTGCTTACCTAAATATCCATTTTATATTTACAACAAAGGCACAATGCCCAGACTAAGTAATATGAATTTCTTATAAAAAGGGGTAACTAATATTATGCTCTCAATTTACGAGTTTAAGGCCATTTAGTTCTAGAATTCAATCCTTTATAATTTGTTTTATGGTTCGTGACTTTTAATGCTTTCCGTATGGCGTAAGAAAATAAAATCTGAACAGAAGTATTCAGGGATTGTATCATTACGCAAAGAAAATACAGAGCTTCCTAAATGAAGCGTAAAAATTTAAACGACAGGGAATCTCCAGAAAAAAGAAAAATGCCCCTTTTTACGTTTTTCAATGTTTTTGAAATGTATGGAATATCTCGTGAAAAGAATCTTTGAAATGGTTGAGCTGTTTCAAAGATATTTCAATCCGCTTTCCTGCGATCCACTAAAATTTATGAAGCACAATTTTAAATATTTTTTTGTAGATTTAGTTACTGAGTTACAACAAAGGGGCAGACCAGAGTAATGACGTTTTTGCTCGGAACTAAATCGCTATTTTATGAATGAGTTTCATAGCTCCAGATTTCAAACGGAATGGGAGAGGCATCGGGCTGAGAGGCTTTTTTCCCCCTTTTGAAAACAAGGAGTTATTGGGTTAAATGGGCAAAAGATATGATTTTTTTAAGATGCAATTCAGCAACCGGGTAAAAGGAGGAAAAGACGAATACAAAAGTTTCAAAATACATGTTATAAAGTATAAACTATACAGATGCATTAAGTGTTTTTAAAATATAAGAAACATACATCTTAAAGCATATTAAATACAACTAATTCGTGGAAATTCAGACTCCAACTATACGCTCTTTATGCTGCATTGATAGTTAAAACAACGATAATTACAATCCGAATATCAAATAGAGTTGGTAGATTAGGTTGATTTTATATTTATTGACCACGAATGAAATTTTTACTCGAAGAAATTGAACAATTTTATTTCAATAAGGGTCATTCCATACAAATGCCAACGTCAGCCGAAGAAAAAAAAAACCGAAGTGAAAAAAGTATTAATAAATAAATAAATAAATAAATAAATAAAAATCATACAACATAGGAAGTTAAAAAAAATTGAAAAAGCATTGTAATTATCACTGAGATTAGCCATAATAAATAGCTTGTAGTGTGTTTACTGCTTGTTATTCGATGGTTACGTTAGTCACGTTACGTTGGTCATACTCCATCTTGAGTAAAAGTGACACTTAAGGCTTAAAAAAAATAAGATTTAATAAATGTGTTTTTTGTTTTTAAAAGCCAATTTTATACACTTTCACATGTATCATTCAATTTTTTAACACTTGCTTAACTTTGAGAAATTTTTGCCTCACAACATGAGCATTCATTTTCAGGGTTGCAAAAATTACGTTAGTCACGCTGCTATTTTGGTTGAAAAAATATCTACTGTCAGTAATTTTGTTTAAAATTCTAAGCAGAAATGATACATAGATATCATGCACATTGTAAATCCACCAGCATAACTAAAAAATATTTTTTATCCTTTAAGTTACAAGTAAAAACAGTTATAAAATCAGCTCTGAATGTTACGTTAGTCACTATGGAATGATCCATAACTCAAATGCATTTCAGTATTTTTTAGCATTGTTATTTATGAACTAAGTATAAGCTAAGTTCAAAGGTATTCCTAGTTTTTCCAGTAGATGTAACAAGTTAGATATAAGTTAGCTACATCTACTGTACATTGCACTTCACTTTAGTAAAAATACAGTAAAAAAAGTCAGTTATCTGTTATACATGGTGCGTCCCAAAAGTAATGCGAAAAAAATCATAAAAAAACACTTACTAAAGATATTCATACAAAAAGTCAAAAATCCTCAAAATAGCACCTTCTTGCATTGATACACTTCTGAAGACCGTGTTTCCAACCCTGGAAGGCATCTTGGAAGGCTTGTTTTGGAATGTCCTTCAGAGCCTATGTGACATGAGCTTGAATGCTCTCAATCGAGTCCCAATGTTCACCTTTCATTGCTCCTTTCAACCTAGGAAACAGAAAAAAGTCCGCAGGAGCCAGGTCAGGACTGTAAGGAGGCTGGGGAACCAATGGGGTGTGAGCCCTGGCCAGGAACTCGTTAATAATGAAAGCGCTGGGACTCGGCGTATTATCGTGATGAAGTTTCCAAGTGTCCTTGATGTCGTTTCGGCGACGGGCGACAGTCCTTTTCAGTCTTTTAAGCACTTCCAAGTAGAAAACTGAGTTAACTGTTGTCCCAGTCGGTACAAATTCGTGGTGCACAATACCTCTGACGTCAAAGAAAACAATGAGCATGGTTTTGATCCTAGACTTGCTCATGCGTGCTTTCTTGGGACGGGGAGGAATGTGGTGTGCCACTCTGAACTCTACCTTTTTGTAACAGGGTCACACTCAAAAATCCAGGACTCGTCGCCGGTGATAACTACGTTCAAAAAATTAGGATCTTTTTCACACATTTCCAACATTTCTTGGCATCGGAGCACTCTCGGGTCTTTTTGTTCGTCGGTCAAAACTTTTGGAACTAGTTTGGCACATACCTTTCTCATGTTCAAATCTTCTGAGACAATGTGATGAACTGTTGATTTTGTTACGTTTAGAGTCTGTGCTATCAATTGACGGCTCAGTAGTCTGTCAGAGTTCAAACAATCACGCACACGCGTCACATTTTCGTCGGCTCGTGAGGCTGACGGCCGCCCGCTGCGAGGTTCGTCCGTGATGTTCTCTCGACCCTCCATGAACGACTTGTGCCATCGGAAAACTTGGGATTGGGACAAGCAATCAGTCCGACCGAGGGCCTGCTGAATTAATTGAAACGTTTTGGTGCCTGACTTCCCAAGTTTAACACAAAACTTGATAGCGCACCGTTGCTCCTCCGAATTGTCCATTTTCTCGTGTCACATTTGCTGAAAAAGGGGTTCACTATATCACAAGTTCTGTCTCTCTGGCAGCTGACAACTGAAACACACCTGACGCAATTTGAAGCCTACACCCCCCTACACCTGGCCCAGCTAGTTAGAACACGCTGCGTTGTACCATTGCGCCAGAAAAAAAAATCATTCGCATTACTTTTGAGACGCACCATGTATTATATGAGATTTTCTTACTTGACTAAGGCTGCTATTTCTTTGATTTTTGGACCCCGAGTTTGTGCGAGGGTCACTTTTAGCCATCCCTTTCTGGTGAATACTTCACTAGTGGACAGGGTTAGGTACAAAAAAGTCGTTTCCGAAGTACAAGAGCCATTTGTAGAATTACGAAATCCATCGAGTATAGGGTCCTATCGCAACATCTCAACTCGTGACAGTAAACTAGATTTGAAAAGTTGTTAACCCGGTGCCATTATTATCCCAATATGACATCACCTACACAAGGCGACTGGTCACACACATTGAACGTACAATTTTTTGAAGAGAAAACATTTAATTCCAACACTAACTTTACAACAACCCACAATAGCTTTAAACCACTGTCGCTTTTCCACTAATACTGCTCATCAGCCGTCCAGGCTCAATGCAACTCTGATCTGTTTTGTTGCCAACGTCTATTCAAAAGTCATTCGTTTCGTTCGTTTCGTTTTTGGGCTATATGCCCAGGTTTTTGATGAGGACTACAATCTAGTGTTTTTCCTCCGTTACATATGATTTTTATTACATATATCTTGCACAGACAATGTATGAACGAGTTACATCACTAAGGAAGGAAATTACATCCGGAGCGAGGGTGGGAGTCGAACCCACCGTCTACATGCCTTAGAGTTATCGGCTACATGCCTTAGACCGCTCGGCCACTGAGACCCCAAAAGTCATTCACATGTTCCCAGCGGAGCGGCCTGATGCGTTGTGTCGACAGTTCACTAAGATTTTTATGGAGACTGCGGGAAAAAATAATTTGAATTCAAGATGTCGAAATTCCAAGGCATTTTCTTTGAGGTGATTTTTCCATTTATTTATACAATAAAATTTTCATTATTTATTGGGAAATTATAATTTCTCTTACACATTAAATAAATTATATCAAATATTATCTCTTACACATTAAAAGAAAAAATAGACTTTTTTCATGATTACTTAGGACGGAAGTTAGGTAAAACGCTGCATCTGCAAAAGTGCGTTGCACACGCAAATTTTCGGGTTTTCGGATTCTTGTAAAACATTGTTTACGTAAAAGGGCCGAATTGGCGCTTTTGCGTAAACAATGTTTCGCAACAACGAATTTTTTGCGTGTGCAACGCACTTTTGCAGATGCAGCGTTTCACCTAACTTCCGTCCTAAATAATCATGAAAAAAGTCTATTTTTTTTAAGATGTCGAAATTCAAAGGCATTTTCTTTGAGGTGTTTTTTCCATTTATTTATACAATACATATTCATAATTTATTGGGAAATTATTATTATCTTTTACACATTAAAAGAAAAAAATAGACTTTTTTCATGATTACTTAGAGCGGAAGTTAGGTAAAACGCTGCATCTGCAAAAGTGCGTTGCACACGCAAATTTTCGGGTTTTCGGATTCTTGTAAAACATTGTTTACGCAAAAGCACCGAACTAGCGCTTTTGCGTAAATAACGTCGCGCAACAACGCAAATTTGCGTGTCTCCCTTACTCTACAACATGCGGGCAATTTTCACATTTCACATCAACAATAACATTTCACAGCATGGAAACTGTAATTTTATTCGTGATGGACGTATCTCGCAAAAAAAAAAAAAAAAAAAAAAAAAAAAAAAAAAAAAAAAAAAACATCATATTATAAATGCTGTTTCTGGAAATTTTCAAACTTTAATTACATTTTCTGGAAGTAGATCTCATGTTACTCTTAAAATTCATGTAACAAAAAAATGATTCAACGCATTTGGAGTCTTTGCACACTGTTTTGTGCAGCAATTAATGCGTTTTATCAAAATGAAATTGCCTATAAGTTATAAATCTGTGAAAAATATGTACCGCAATTTTTGTATCTAATTAACTTCTTGTCTCTATCGTATGTATTTGGATTTGAAAAAATACTGTAATTAAGATAAAATAATAATATTTCAGCATAAATCGTCAAAGAAGCACAAATACGCAGGAATACGCAGTTTCAAATGTATTTACATCCGTAAGCTCACATTTAATGCTTTGAAAAAGGTGTTCCTTGTAATGCCTTTTGTATTACA
Organism: Uloborus plumipes; assembly: GCA_038373865.1. Classification (NCBI taxonomy): domain Eukaryota; kingdom Metazoa; phylum Arthropoda; class Arachnida; order Araneae; family Uloboridae; genus Uloborus; species Uloborus plumipes. The sequence goes on along the minus strand of JAXGGA010001727.1, from coordinate 96,529 downwards.
TCCGGATGTAAATACGGATGTATTTGCATCCGTAAGCTCACATTTAATGCTTTGAAAAAGGTGTTCCTTGTAATGCCTTTTGTATTACATCCGGATGTATTTACATCCGTAAGCTCACATTTAATGCTTTGAAAAAGGTATTCCTCGTAACGCCGAAGCTCATGTCTACATATTCCTGCGTTTTTGTGCGTTTTTAACGTTGTATAATTTGCTTTAATTTTCAAGTACAAAGTTATCTACAATTTTATAATATTCTCACATACACGTGTTTGGGGGTTAGAAAGAACCCTTTTTTTAAAGCAGAAGTGACCTCATGAATGAATACATATCCGTAACTTAATTGTACATTCGAACCCTCTTAATAGAATAGCCATTTTGCCTGGCAAATTATTCTAATAAGCTGGATATTCCAATATCTGGGATCAAAATAATGCATTACAACGATTCGGTGCATCAAAAATGTATTGTATTAATCGGGATATTATTTTAACTGATAATATAAGCGAGCTCGACTGTATAATGTTACTATTCTGCTACTTTTAACCTGAGCACTTTCTTATTTTACACTCGAGATGCAGGGAAAAGTCAAAATGTTTTTAATGGTAGCTTTAAATAAATAAATAAGCAACTTAAAGAAAAAATACATGTGAAAAAAAAAAAAAAACTCGTTAATCACTAAAGCAGGATGCTTAAAACATAAAAGTAAAACTATAAATAAATGCGTTTCGTACGAGCAATACCCTCTTGCTGACTCTAAGAAAAAGAACATATTTTCTCCGAAGCCAATAAGACAAGGAGCATCCACAAAGAAGAAAAAAAAGTTTAAATGTTTGTAAGTTGAAAGAGTTCTGCGTTGCTAGGTCACGACTTTATTGCCCGATTTGATTCCTTTACTCTTGCGAACGATCCGCTTTGACAAAAATCTTTATTTAACTCTATGTTCAAGGAAAATACTTCTATTGAGCACTGGAGTGCAGATGGCTGATTTTGTTTCTTTAAATAACGGGTTTAACTTCGGACTTGATTTAGCGACCTATAGAATAGGATTAAGACAAGAAAGGTCAACTGTATCCATTTCTTGCGGACATGCTAGCATGAATATGTTATAATTGTTGTACATTTACTGAAAGATTATTTGCGCGCGTTCATTTATGGAGTTTTGCTTGTTGTGTTCATATCAACTGTAAATTTACCTAATAAATTAAGCTTGGATACATTAATGTCAACTATATTCATAAACTAGCGGTACCCGCACGGCTTTGCCCGTGGTATAAAATTAAAAGTTCATTTGTAAAATAATTAATATAGCAGAAAAAATACTCTATTTTAGTTATAATTCAACTACAATTCCTTCAAAGTATGATATAAAAATTTGGTATGGGCCCTACACTACTTCCTTTTACGTGTACATTTCTTAGTAGATGCCTTAAGTGCTAAAATAGTGCTTGGAGGGAGTAAGATAACAATTCAAACATTTATATCTCTAGTTTGCCACGGAAAAATGCAAAAAAATGTTTTACAATGATTAATCTCCAAAATATCGCCGATTTTAACATCATTCAGTGAATTTTTCGCAAAATATCACCAATAGCGCCAAATTGAACCCCCCCCCCCCCAAAAAAAGTTTTTAAAAAAATCGCAAATTTGTCGCCAAATTGGCAAAATATCGCTAATAGCGCCAAATTGAGTCCAAATAAAAAAAAAAAAATCGCCAACTTGGCGATATGTCGCCAAATTGGCGACAAATACTTCGCGACCAAAGGCTTGGCGATATATCGCCAAGTGGTCGCGCCAATTCATCTGCATTGAAATTAACACTGATTAACTCCAAAAAAAGGGGTAAAGCATCCCCTTGTGACATTCAAATGAAACCCCAACTGGAGATGCACAAAAATAAGCCAAAAGAGAAAATAAGAACAATTTTGTTGCTCACAGAAACCAACAGAAATCTTACCAAAATTTGAAAGAAGAAGAAAGTTTCCTTTCCCAGCTTTAAAAACAAAACAATACATTTTCCGAAATGAAACACTTTAAAAAGAACGTTGCAATGTCACAAGTTATACGATATTTGGTTAATCTTTGTGCTTTGGGTACCCCTTTCTCGCTAAATGGGCGATAGACGCTCCTACTACTGTTTCTAAACGTTGCCAAAATCAATATTGCTGAAATGCGAAATCTATAAAAATGGAAAAAAAATCCGCCAAATCTTTTAATTAAGTCATTAGTATATTGGAAACAGGGTGGCCAGAAAAATACTACGCTCCTTATTTGGGCCGAAAAAATACTACCGTAGTATCAAAAAATACTACTTCTGGCAACCCTGGAAAAAAAAACGAAACAAAAATAAGTATGAACACGTAACCATAGTAACAGCATGAAAAGTTGATTTCCGTTGATAAAATAATTCATTTCATTAACCATTTTAGAATCGTTTGGCTTGCTTTACTGAAGGTAAGCCTTGAATTCCGGGATTCTAAAAACAATTGTTACAGCTCTCCAGATGATCGTAGAAACTTCGAAAAAACTTCATTTTGTGCAGAAAATTTCAAGCTTTCGAATGACATAAGACTTGAAAATGTGTATAAAATATTTCTTCCCTATTTTATCGAATTTCCGCTAAGAATTCGAATAGAAAAAGAACGAAATGGAATTTTCGAAAAATCGCTTCGAGGTGCAAAACTACATGCTACAAACTAATTTTGTACCAAGTGGCATGAAAATCGACCGAACGGTTTTGGCGCTACGCGCGTAACAGACAGACAGAAGGAAAGACAGAGAGACAAACTTTCAGCTTTATTATTAGTAGAGATGTAGCAACTTAAATGTGTAACTATTAAATGTTTAATAAAATAGTTTGACATTTTTTGTCTTTTTTGTTCAAAAACACAAATTTTAGTTTTATTTCTTTTTTAATACAGAAGGTAATTGATTTCACATACATAACGCACAAAGCTTCTTTGTATCCGCGTCTCCGAACAAATAAATGAAAAATATACAACACAATAGTAATAATTAATACTTAGGAAAGCAAAAGGAATTGGACCCATGACCGCGTAGCATTTCAAACAAAACTTCGCCCATACAGCGACGGAGGCCTCTATCATATTGCGCTTATCGGGAGACAACAATATTTACCATATAACTGAAACGCGTATTTAATTTGTCTTTTAAAATATTTTTTGGATTTTATTATTTTTGGACTAGGAAATTGTATCTGCCAGTAAATTTACATAGTTTTGCCTTTTTGATAAGATAAGCAAAATTCGTGTTTTCTAAAGATTACTTTAAGTATTTATTCGTTAAAAAATAAAGAAACATTGGACAGAAACCTTTTTTGCAGCGCTTTAAACTTTTTAATTGCTTCACGCTCACCTTTTTGAATTTTCAACGTTATATCTTTCATAATATCTTGTTCGCATTGCGCAGTGTAATCTGCTACTAATATGTTCAACATCTCATAATCTTATGTCTCTGACTGTTGAATTCTGCAAATTCACACTCCATAATGCGTTTTAAGCTTCTTATCGGCCATGAATATCGGCATTAGATTGACACTAAGATTTAATAGCAATTTGCATTTACATGAAACTACCTCTCCTAACGATGTTGATAAGGGACCATATAAACATGCTGCTGTGAAATTTTCGAATGATTTATTTTTTATTCCTTTATTGTTATTCAAACTCTATTCACTTAAAACAAAAATTTAGTTTTTTTTTTCAGTCGGCTTGTTTTGAAATACTTCAAGAATTATTCATTGAAAAGTAGATACTTTCTTATTAAAAATGGAATTTTTTTTTACCAATACTTCTTTTCCATTTCTCGGTAAAATGAAAATAATAATGAGACATTTTTAAAAACAAATTTTCTACAAGGTTAATAGCATTTCGCAATAATATGTTATTATGTTATTGTTATTTCCTTCTATACAAAGGAGGTTTCATCCATAATTGTTTTCCGTGTGTTTGCTGTTCAATATTTTTAATATTTTGTTTTTGATAAGTGAAAGAAAAATAATTTTAATCTAGAAACTGCATTTTAAATCCAATATTTAGGCGAAATACACTTAGCTGCTTCCGAAAAAGTATGTAGTAAAAATACATTTGAGGATTGTCATTTGACTAACGCTTATTAATTCAAAAAATGTAGTTTCTTACGTAATTATAGAATACTTATGTCGTAAAAAGCAGTATGTTTTAGTGGTTATGTGTAACACACATATTTTTAATCAGTACTAAAAAAAAAAAAAAAAAAAAAAAAAAAACGGCCAATTTAAAAGCAATAATAAAAAACTAGGTGACCCGTGCGGAATTCCGCAAAAAAAAAAAAAAAAAAAAAAAAAAAAAAAAAAAAAAAAAAAAAAACCTCTAAACTTAAAATTTAATACGACAATTTTTATTGGCTTCATTATCTGCCCAAAGTTGCAGTGCAGTGTCGAAATCTATAAAGAAAAGTCCAGCGTAAGTTGGTGTAGTCCCTGCCGGAGGTTGCAAGTTCCCGATCATATGGTACACTTGACCATGTAGTTTAAAACAATATGGACCTCTGCCAGGAATGTTAACTGAGTCCACTTTGACTGAAGCGAAGGCCAAAGCATTGTTGAATTGTCTAATATTGTCTAGGTAGTAGACACCTTCCTGTTAGTCTGCCTGTTGGTACCCTGTTCCTTGGCATTGTAAAATCTTGTACGTTTGCACAACATCGCCATCTACTGCCGTCGTTCTGACAACTTTTCAAAGAGATCAAAGACACGTTCACTTTTACAACTACTACAAAAGTGATACCCTATATTAAAATCAAATACCCAAGGCTACTACTAAACTAAATACTAACGTTATCGCAAAACTACCATAGTATTTTGAAACAATAAAAGTTACAATTAAGGTTTACCGAGCTAAGCCTTGGCTTGAAATGTCGCATTTAAAATTAGTTTGAACAACAATGGTAACGATTTTAACAGTTGAGCAAAAAATTTAACTTTTTCAAACTTCAATCGCTTATAAGTCGCTTAAACGTGGATTTTCGAGATTCTCGTTACGCGGCGCTAGCGGAGAAACGTTCTAAAGAACGCATTTTTTTTTTAAATCTTTCGAATGAAATCAAAATGGAGAGGATACGACAATTATTTCGCTAGATAGAGTCAATTTTGTGCCCAAAAATTGAAGTTCGAATAAAAAACGAACCGACACTTTTTAGAGGGTGGGTCTAATTTTCGTCAATAGCCCGCGGGATAAGCTTCAAAATCATAAATTTTCATGCAATTCGATAAAGAAATGAGCGAGTTTCGACCGGGTATAGGATTCGGCTTAGAGAAATAATATATGGAGATAGTAATTTATTTAAAACAGCAGCACCAATAATAATAACTGTAACAGAAATATTAGTTTTAAAAAATGACTCCCAAAAATTATAAAAAAAACTAACTGGATAATTCTTGTTACTACTTTTAAGATTTTTTTTACATTTTTCAACAGTCAAATAGTCTTGCTTTATGAGAAGAAGTTTTCAATTTTGGGGCATTGCAAAAACTTTTGAAAACATTTGCGCCACTTTTGGAATGAAGGAGAAAATTAAGTGTGTCATTAAATGAAATGCTTGCTTTGCGCATTCAAATTGATTGTTTTCATATTAACTAGACTGAACTTCAACTTACAGCAATGTTTCTAAATTTGACACTAAAATCTATAATTGAAACTGAAGCAAATGCACCCACAGCTCGATCATAGCATCCTAAGACTGCAGTTTCGCCCTTATTATGGGCTCCTCAGTTAGGAATAGCCAATGATCGAGCCGGAGGCAAAATTCCTCTTAATGTAGCTAAGATAGCCAACAAACTGGTAGATAAAGCTACCAGTTTGTTGGTACTACCACTTTATCTCGATCATTGGCTATTCCTAACTGAGGAGCCCATAATAAGGGCGAAACTGCAGTCTAAGGATGCTATGATCGAGCTGTGGGTGCATTTGCTTCAATTCTGGGTGTGAGGTGCATTTGCTTACGGGCGGTAACTCATTGCATGTTACCCAGCTTTTGCCTTCAAATTTCGAGTTGAGACACCATAGTTTGCGGACGCTCGCTGGTAAGATACATTCACTGTATCTACCAGTTTGTTGGCTATCTTAGCTACATTAAGAAGATTTTTACCTCCGGCTCGATCATTGGCTATTCCTAACTGAGGAGTCCATAATAAGGGCTAGACTGCAGTCTTAGGATGCTATGATCGAGCTGTGGGTGCATTTGCTTCAGTTCTGCCTCAGCCCTGGCTTACGGGCGGTAACTCATTGCATATATTTGAAACTGTTTGTAAAACATCTATTCTCTCTCTATACATTTTTCTATAATTTATTATCTATCTATAAACGCTTTTTTACATTCCTTCAGCAATTGGTTAATTTTTATGAGACTCTAAAATCTATATTTGTTGACAATGCAGTTGCGTTATGCACACTGTGGCAACTTGAAATGCCGTGCAAATATCACCTAATCTACTTATATTAAAAACTGAGTATCTTTCTATCTATCTATGTCACGCTTATTTCTCCTGAACGCCAATGAACTGAAAGTCGAACCAGGTACCGATAGATAGGTAATTTTTCAGGCTTCATTAGTTTCAATCTATATGATTATACGATTTTAATTAGCGAAGATATCAATTAATAAGTATTCAAATTTAAAGCGATTAAGCCTAATAAATGATTAAACTTCCAAGACATTTTTTCTTACCGTTGCCATTTTGAATTAAAACGTTAATTAAATTATTGAACTATTTAAAATTCCAAGATATTTATTTCTTTCCGTTGCGATTTTAAGGCAGGAATTCAAGTGAAACACGGACGATCGCAACTCACCAATGCAATCGCAAATTCCAAAATTTGGATTCAAGTGAAACGAATTCACTTGAATTCGACTTACAGTAGCGGTTGCAATATGCGATCGCGACGAAGCGACTGCAATGGTGTTTCACTTGAATTCGACCCTAAATTAAAACGTTAATTAAATTGAACTTTTTTAAATGAAAGAGTGTTATTTTTTTCCATTGTCATTTTAAATACGTGTTATAACAAAGTTCTAACAATTGTTTTTATTCTAATTATTAATGACATATTTTTTCTCAGATACCACTTTGAAAATGTGTTTTTAAATAACATTGCAATTGCTGTTTTTAGAAGGGACTTTTTCTGGCTGCGATCCATAAGTAGTCAAATTTAAAGCGAATGTTTAATTAATAAGTAGTCAAATTTAAAGCGATTAAGCCTAATTAATGACTAAACTTCCAAGACATTTTTTCTTACCGTTGCCATTTTGAATTAAAACGTTAATTAAATTATTGAACTATTTAAAATTCCAAGATATTTATTTCTTTTCGTTGCGATTTTGAATTAAAACGTTAATTAAGTTGAACTTTTTAAAATGAAAGAGTGTTATTTTTTTCATTGTCATTTTGAATACGTGTTATAACAAAGTTCTAACAATTGTTTTTATTCTAATTATTAATGACATATTTTTTCTCTGGTACCGTTTTGAAAATGTGTTTTTAAATAAAATTGCAATTGCTGTTTTTAGAAGGGACTTTTTCTGGCTGCGATCCAAATAATAAAAGAACCTTTTCGTTTAGAATTTGGCAATTAGTTTTACAGGAAAAAAGCGGTTTGGAAATAATTGTTTTTGGAAAGGAATTTTATTTGTTATTTAGGGAGAGTGCTAAGTATGCGCTACTTGACATCGTCTTTATTTTTGAGGAAGCATGTGCAAATAATTCGATTGATTCTTTGATGCAGGAAAGCTTTTTAGCGAGCCGCTTTAGCGGGGAGTAGTTATTAAACTTTTCCTTGGTACTTTAAAGGCGAGCCGCCTTGGCGGCGAGTAGTGAATTGAAGCTTTCCTCGCTACTGTAAAGGCGAGCCGCCTTGACGGCGAGTAAACTGTTTAAACTTTCCTCATTTCTTTAAAGGCGATCCGCCTTGGTGGCGAGTAGTTTTCTCAAACTGCCTTCACTACATTACAGCCCGTGCAACGCCGGGCTACGCAGCTAGTATCTGCCCTAAATTCAGTTGATATTCTTACCTTGATAAAGAAAACAAGTTCCATTTTTATGATTATAATACTTACTTTTGTTACTTTTGATCCTGGAAGGGGACTGGTTTGTATTAGAAAGTTATTTCTGATTTCAAAAACTACTTTAATGCCAATACAAAATTTGCCAAAGGGTATTTCTTCTAGGCAAAAGTAATTTTTTGAGTAAAATCACTTGAATTTTGTTGCTTATCGACAAGTTTGTTCTTAAAATCATTTTTAAATACATCATACTCACTGATTTTGTGTTGTTACCCACGAAAATTGCATAAACTGAAATTCTCAGAAACAGCTAAAGGACAAATGTTCAAACTCAGATCTTAATTGATTAATTTATCTATAAGAAACGTAGGATTCATGCAGAAAAAAGTAAATGATTTAAATTAAATGCTTGAAGCATTTGGATTCAAAATGTGGAGTTTTTTTATACAACAATAGGTACTTTTAATGTTGAACTTTTGTAGTTCTTGTATTCAAAGAACATTATTTTTTCTCTGTAATTATCATATCAAGGTACTCGAAAAGGGAAAACAGCAATGTCATTTGAACTAAAAAGTATTACACAATACATTATAACTTGTAAACCTATGGTTCTTAAATGATCATGCGTAGAAAAAAAGTTGTCCTTAACCTGTTAACTGGGTATGACGAAATATTTCGTCATACATAAAAGCCTACAGCAATGGGCATGACGAAATTTTTCGTCATGGAAATTAATCGTAATATATTGAACGCATCACGTTCTACGTTGTTCTTATCTATTAAATCTTAGAGTGGTTATATATATGCCATCATATTGTCGATGCGTCTTGAATTTTCATGTTCTTGTAATTTTTAACTTGAGCGCTATTAACGGGAAAACATAAGACTGCAGGATCTATACTTCGAGCTGCCACAATTTGGATTCATTTTAGTCTGCTTATCTTAGTATCTTACATGTTAGTAATAACTTTCTGATTTGAATATTCTTATTGTGAATTTCAGAGTTTTATATATTTTTATTAGTAATAAATTTATGACTTAAGTACTTTTTATTTTCTACAAAATATGGCTAAAAATATAAAATATTTTGTCAAAATAAGTAAAAATCATAAGTTAAATACGATATTCTTTTATTATTTGAGGTGTGATATTACTTATCGCTGCGAAAAAAAAGTCCCCATTGTGAAACGAGTTGAGCAATAGCTAATACCCCGGTTAGCAGGTTAAACTATGACAGAAAATAAATAAAAGTGTTAATAAATAAAACATTTTTACAATTGCTTATTTCTTAGGTAATACCAAATCATTTTGACAAACTTAAGAAGTACGAAGACATCTACACTTAATCGAATTCTTATAAAAGAATTCCAATGAGTATAGGATATTTCCAGATGTCATCGATCTGCAACAAAAAATAATAATTAAGCCATCACTCAATAGATTTAATGACACTATTGATATATCTATTTGTTTCCCTCTCTTTGCGCAGTTTGTCAGAATCTATCGACACTAATGGGAACGAATGATAAGACCCTTCCCCCCCCAAAAGACAAATATATTATTATCTAGAACTCTTCCGATGGGTTTGATTGGTATAAAGGGCTTATGTGCTTGGAAACTCAGAGAATAATTCTTCATATATAACGTAAAAAATATTATACATAAATAGTTTATTATGTTAGTTGTGAAAGTTCATATGTATAATGATACGGAATTTGCTATTTTTTTTATCCCCAACGAAACAACGAAGGGGGTTACAAGTGTGACGTGTCTGTGTATCGGTCTGTGGCACTCTAGAGCCTAAACGATTTACTGATTTTAATTTTTTTTTTGAAAGGAGAGTTGCTCGAGAGTGCTTTTATCTCGAACGCGTCTATGAATGATTCTAAGATATTAATTACAAACCATAAAAATATTTTTCGCAATTTTTGAAAAAAAAACGTACTTACATTTAAAACAACAATACCAAGGAATAATATTTTTTTCTGCTTCTGCCAGAATTTTTTTGAAACTTCCAACTTCTACAAAACACGAATTATAACCTTTTATAGCAAATGCGACTAAGCCTGCATTTACGCGATTGGAAACCGATGTCATTGTTGGCCGACAAGGAAAGAAAGCTCAATGATTTAAAATGTTTATCTGTTGCCAGTTCCTCTTTGTTAACAATTAACATACTTGTAATTGATTTTAGTTTAAAGATTTTAAAAGGATTTTCAATTTTTCCTCTTTATTCTGCTTTGTAACTAGAAAATTGTACTAGCAAAAATTATCTTTCCTTTACCATTTTATCATGTCCTTTTCGAAACAATTAAATATCTCTAAACTTGAAATACTTTCTGACCAGTAACGTTCGCTTTAATGTGAGGTCGGTAATCAAGATCGTGTTTTTTTTAATTTTTAATGTTATCTTAGCACTTATCAATTATTGAAAAGAGTATGACAACATTAAAACTTTAAAAATCAATTCATGAGTATGTCGCTTTTTGTTTGGTTAAACAATGATTTAAAAACTTAAAACCAGACAAATATGTATGTATATTATTAGAGCATATAGCTAAAAACATTAGGTAAAAGTAGAAAGAGAACAAAAATATCTTAAAGATTTTACATCAGTTGGAAAAAATTAAATAGATGCATCTAGGTGCTTAAAAATACAGCAGCAGATTGTTCAAACTTTTTACCTAAGTACATCAATTTTACAAGACAACGAATGTGTGTGAGCATAATTGGTGGACAAAGTGGAGTACAGTAATTAAGTTTATTTGATTATAAAAGTATAATGATGTTATCGTCAATCATCTATTGTAACATTATTGCAAGGATCCTAGTGTGCTGTCAGCACAGAGCATCAGCTCGCTCTGATAGGAAGACGAGAATGAACTTTTAACTGAACGTTGGCAACGAGACTGGAGAAAGGTGTGGTCGGCAGAAGGTAGAAGTGTGTTGTGGGGGTCTCAGTGGCCGAGCGGTCTAAGGCATGTAGCCGATAACTCTGAAATGGTGGGTTCGACTCCCATCCTCGCTCCGGATGTACTTTCCTGCCCTTGTGATGTAACTCTTCCATACATTGTTTGTACAAGATATATGTAATAAAATTCGTGTGTAATGGAGGCAAGACACTAGATTGTATTCCTCATCAAAAACCTGGGCATACAGCCCCCAAACGAAACGAAACGAAACTAAGTATGTTGTGGCTGGCAAACGCCGTAGTGGTTTCGTTGAAATACATTTTTAACTTTGTTTGTGTAATTTTAACGTTTGAGTTTGGATTTATTCTTTACATGGTTTTATATTCATCGTGTGTGACCAGCTTGCAGTTTCATCGAAAGTGATTTTTTGCTCAACATCGCCTAAAAGATGATGAAGACACCGACCTTATTACTCAAGGTTAGAATCAGTTTACTATTCTAAGTCAGTACAACATGTGACTAAGTATGCACTTTTTTAAAATTAATTGAACATATTTAGTTCATGTGTTCTTTCAGACGGTTGCTATCATTTTTCCATGACGCAGACGGACATAAGTTTACCTCTAATTATCATTTTTCTTGTTTTCTCCTGACAGCTAGTAGCAGCATTTTCTAGAAACTAAAAATTACTATTACATTGATGGCAAAGGTCAAAACAATGGCATTGTAAGGTTTCAAATGCTTAGTAACCAATGCCTTCATTAACTGTTTATTTATAGACTATATTCACTGCATAACAAGCAGCATACTTGATCCCATATTACATGAATCATATTTTACTTAATTTCCAGTAAATATAGTTTTGCATTCAAACAAGTATATTAATGAATTTCACACGTCCAGGTGTTTCTGACTAATTTGGGTGTTTCCATTTATTTCTTACATAATGTACCCTGAGGTCAATTAGAAAAAGTTTTTCTTTCGTAATATTTTTAAAAGAGTAAACTCTGTGTGCATTTTACTTAAATTTAGCGCTTTTTTTTTTTTTTACATAATTTTTTTCTTTAAATAGTTTCAGATTACCTTTAAACATTTCAGTGGACCGCTTGCTACCTTTGGGCCACAAATTCAGGTTTGTTGGTTTGGAACTTCTTAAGCTTCTAAATTAACTATTCATGATGCGATTGTCTATTTACATTAACCACATGGTAAAATGATAAAAAAACATGTTCATGCGTAAAGAAGAAGTCATTAAGTCAAAATTTAACATCTAGTTTCTATCAGAGATTTTAGTGTTGAGCACAATTCACAAAATGTTATCTTTCAGCTCATCTAAAAGAAAGGGAGGATCAAAAGTTCAAAGTTCAAAATTCAGTTTCCAATTACCGATACTGACTATACACCACTTCGCACAGGGCCGTCATTTCAAGTTTTTCTGGGGGGGGGGGGGTCCAAACACAATGCAATTTCATCGGAAAACATTAAAAAACCACGCCCACTTATATGTAAATACATTTTTTTCTCAAAGCCGGGGGGGGGGGATTGACCCCCCTGTCCCTAAATGACGGGCCTGACTTCCCGGATAATAATTTCTCTCTGGCCCTTGCCACTATATAATGGTGAGTGAGTAATTATAAGCTTTTGCCGTATAGTTACCCTCTGGATATTTTGAAACTACTATACTTGGGCAAACACAAGACATTATACGCTCAGTGAGTCATTTAAACCCTTCAATATACACTGCTCGACATTGAAAATGCAACACCAAGAAGGAGTGGTCAGAAATTCATGCAAATTTTACCGTAGTTGCACGTCACTGAGTTATGCAAATGATATGAAATGCGCAGATCTCCGACGCACGTGAAGTAAGATATAAGAGAATGAAGTTGAAAAGTGGGCTATGTTCATGTTGGTTTTTCTGCCAGACTAATTATCGGAGAAATTTGGTTTTTGTCTCGAAGGATACGTGTGATAGGAGGAAATGTCACGCCGTCCTCAACGAAGACACTTCCAGCATATAGACGACTTTACAAGGGGTATGGTGATCGGACTGAGAAGGGGAGGTTGGTTCATACGTCAAATTGCAGCTGATACCCACATGGATGCAAGCACTGTGCATCGGCTGTGTCGGAGATGGTTGGAAAGAGGAAATGTAGCCACATTGAGGGGTGCAGGTGCAGCCAGAGTGACGTCAGACCGCTTGGATCGACGGATTCACCGACAAGCTGTGGCGGACCCGCAAGTCACTTGTACGTCGATTCTGCAGCACGTGCAAGGTACCCTGGATGTTCCTGTGTCTACCAGAACCATTTCCCGTCGACTGGTTGCACGTGGCCTGCAATCACGGCGCCCGCTAAGAAGACTGCCATTGACCTCACAGCACAGACTCCAAAGTTTGGAATGGTGCCGGACCAGAGCGAAGTGGATGGCAGAATGGCAAACCGTAGTGTTCTCAGATGAATCCCGCTTCTGTTTGTCCAGCGATAGTCATCGCATACGTGTGTGGCGTCGACGTGGAGAAAGATCGAATCCGGCAGTAACTGTGGAACGCCCCACAGCGCGACAAAGTGGCATAATGGTTTGGGGGCGCTATTGCATACAATTCCGTATCCCCTCTAGTTCGTATTTGGGGCACTATGACGGCCCAACGATATGTAGATAATGTTCTGCGGCCGGTGGCAATCCCCTACCTTCAGGGTCTGCCAAATGCAATTTTTCAACAGGATAACGCCCGGCATCACAGTGCTCGAATCAGCCAACATGCTCTACGAGGTGTACAGATGCTTTCCTGGCCACCATACTCTCCTGACTTGTCACCAATCGAACATGTGTGGGACGTGATTGGACGCCGTTTGCAGAACCTGTCACTGCCTCGTTCAGAGGACGAACTGTGGCAAATGGTTGAAAGGGAATGGAGTGCCATCCCTCAGGACACCATCCGCAGGCTTATTGACTCCATGCCTAGACGTGTTTCTTCGTGCATCGCTGTCCGCGGTGGTCCTACTTCTTACTGAGCCGACGCCGTCCTCGCTCTAAATTTTGCTTATTTATTTTGAAATAAATATCACTTATTGTTCCATGCTGTCTCTGTCTTCTTACCAAATTTCATCAATTTCTGACCACTCCTTCTTGGTGTTGCATTTTCAATGTCGAGCAGTGTATATCATTATATAATTAAGTATCCGTTGCAAGCAATATATACTTTGTGAGTTTATATGTCAGAATGAATTGCTAACATTATTGTTAAATTTTGACAATTTTAATATTCTTATATTTGATGAAGTTTCATCACGAAATATGTTCAGAACAAATAGAAATCAGCAAAATGCAAACAAAATTGAAACGCGACATAATAAAAACAAACTTATAAAAGTGAATATTTTGAAAAGTACTTTTTACTGATAAGCGCTTTACTTTTTATAGAGAACGTTTTTTGATTTTTATGTATATTTCAGTGACTTACCCACGATCTAGTTTAAAATCACCTTACCTTAGTTATAAAGTATAATTGGAGTCATGTGTATAAATAAATAAATAATTTTTAAAATTACCATATTTTTTTACGTGGTAAATATTAACAATATATTATTGGCTTTGTAATAAAAAAATATAAATATACAAATTGCATAATCAGAGGCATAATGGCAGACAGCCTACTCAGCTGGCCGAATAACTAAAAACGATACCTTGAACAGTAAAAAAAGGAAAGGAGATCTAGCTAGCAAAGTATCTGCCGATACATAGTAATATACACTTCTATGGAAAGAAACAAACGCATTTCCCAACATTATAACGGCGGCCAATCATATGGAAAAGAAAAGTCGTGATTCTATGGCCTGAAACTCACTTGTAATAATGATAAAGAAATTCGTTACACTAAATAAAATTCGTATTTATGACTTTGCAAAAAAAAGGAAAAAATACGGGAAGCCAAAAAAAAAAAAAAACTACCGGAAAAAAAGTCACAATTAAATATTAAAAATTGCTAACAAATCTCGGAAATCCTAACAGATTTTTTACATTTTTTTTAATATTTTTTTTTTTGCCTTGCTTTTAAGTAATTTGCAACTTTTTCATAATAAACAGTTGCAAAATTTTCATGAACAAACTAATAATGAGTAATAGATTTAATATTCCAAATACTTAAATGGCCAAAAAACATGCGAGCTTATAGAATATTTATAGAAATAAACAAAATGATATGTGAATCACTAAAAGTTTCCTTCAAATGTAGAAAAAAAAAGAGAGAAACGTACACAATAAAAACAAACAAAAGGAAGCACATAGTTATTTTTTAATAAGCATTTTATTTGTTAAAGAGAACGTGTTTTGTTTTTAGAAAAACGCTTTTGCATTGCTTTTAACTAGAGCGCACCATTTTGACACGACTGCGCTAAAGTAAATTTTCCCATAATGGGCTAACGGATTTAACGTTCAGCATGATTAATATATTTAATTTAGAAAAATCAAGCATATAGAATAATTGTAGAAGCATACAAAATTATAAATTATTAACTAAAACATTTTCCTCCCATTTTACAAAAGAACAAAAGTTTTTTGCCCATTGTTTAAGATATGAGGAAGACAATTGTTGATTTTAAGTGGGGTTAAAACTGTTTCTTTATAATTTCCGGGCGTTCTTTTAAAAGGTACAAAACACATTTTTAGTGGAATTGAGAACCTCAAAATGCCTGAAAAAAAGCCTGATTATTTGTCCTTTAGTTAAAAAAATCATTAAAAATGTTATTTTTCTAGAAACATCATTGAGACATACCACATGGAATCTAATATTCGAATTTTTTTGACAAAAACTGTCAACTAAGATATGTTTCGAAAAATGGGCTAACAAGCTTATTAAATCTTAACTAGCCAATTACTAATTACTACATTTTGCTGAAAAGATTTTAAACATACACCAGTGACCTACTGTTAAAAACCGGATTTTTAAAGCGAAACTTTAAAAAATATGTATCCAAATGTGCCCATTCACCTTAATGTAAATATTCGGTCTTTCACTGATGTCTTTGGTTCCTGAATGTTGATATTTACCGGCTAATGTAGATATTTATCAGAGTTTCGGGTTTTACATTTAAATTAAAGTTGTAAGTTCTATTATGTTACTGATATTTTTAATGGTGGAAAAGTAAATATTGTGTTAAACAAATACGAGCATATAGTGTTACATGTTTGAGAAAAAGTGGTAAAATAAGTTCTAAACATTCAGTAAGATGTAGTGGAACTAACACCATCAGCTTCATAGCATGAGCAAAATACTAGCTGTTATTTTACAATTTTACTGTCAGGTAAAGTTTGTTTTTCTTTTTTTTTTTATTCTAAAGGGGAAATAGAACTACTTTACCTAGTAAGTAGTATAACTTAAGTTCTAAGTATTGAAGTTTCAAAAACGCAAAGCATTTCTTTTTCAGAGACTTGTTTTTAAATTTATTTTATTTAACTTAAGTTTTTTTTTTTTTTTTTTGTCGTGTGCCATCCAAGCTGGCAATTTGGGGTGCGCTGCTTCACTTTTCCAACTGTACCGTTATTTGGTGTGAAGTCCGACTTCCACAGTACACGCATGCCATAGGGACCCGTTTATAGGGTAGGCAACCTTTCACACAACACATTCACACACAGAAAGGACAGGGACAGGAGAGAGAAAGCACATCCATGCCCAAGCCGGGACTCGAACTCGGGGCCACACCATCCATGGCAGACTACTCTGACCACTAAACAAGGTGGCCGGCAACTTAAGTATTATTTCCTAAGATTAAAAAGTACTATGCAAGCTATAAAAGCCGTAATTACTTATTTATTTACTTGTTTTACTAGTATTGAAAAAAAAACACAAACAAATAATTTATTAGAAGTTCAAACTTTTATAAAAGATAATATTTTCCTGATTTTTTAAGGTCCTTTGTATTATCAATCGTATTTTATTTCCTTTGATATGTGTATTACCATATCATAAGAAATAAAATAAAACTACTCACTATCAATTTGCCCCAAGTAATAAAGCTAATGAAATCCCAAATTAAGCGAACCACATTCTTCAATAAAGCAGTATGTTAACACTCTATTCCTAGCAGCATGAGCGTAATATAATTTTTTCAGTGTCAACTTCTAATGCATTTGGCCATAGAAGCCGCCAAAGCAACACCCTGAGCAAATACAGAGAATCAGAGTTTAGTATTTGCTGAAAAAAACAGGAATCGATTCAGCCACAGCACATTAAGCTAAAAGCTTTATTCATTACTGTGACAGCACCTCATCCCTTTGAGTTCCTTAAAAGCTCATTTAAAGGGAAATGCAAATTCTTGTTCTACTCAGGAATTGTTGCGTACGTCAAATAAAACGTGTTTTTCAAACATGAATAAAATTACTAATTATCTTAAATATGTGTCCATATAATACTTTTCGATGTTTATGAAGTGTAATCGCAGCGTTTTTTTAGCAAGACTGTTTATTTCAAAAATATGCGTTGAATTCATGCAGTCGAGTCTGCTTATTAGAGTAGCCGTTAAAGGAAGATCTCGCTTTGTGTGACAAATATTCATTAAACGCTGTAACTTATCGTTTTAATAACGAATGATAGAATATTCCGCGTGTGATAATATTTTTTCTTGGAAATATGGCTATTACATTAAGCTTGCTCGGCTGTAATTATTTGAAGAAGTTTATAATTTTACTTAAGTATCAGAATTCTTAACTAAATTCACGCTTAAAAAGTGTGGTCTACATTTAAAAAAAA
The DNA here is from genome assembly GCA_038373865.1 of Uloborus plumipes. Taxonomy (NCBI): domain Eukaryota; kingdom Metazoa; phylum Arthropoda; class Arachnida; order Araneae; family Uloboridae; genus Uloborus; species Uloborus plumipes. The sequence goes on along the minus strand of JAXGGA010001727.1, from coordinate 78,814 downwards.
GATGCAGCTGGATTTACAGCTTGAATAGTGTCTTACGTATTTTATTTTCAGTACATTTTATTACGAAAACCGTATGTGAAACGCGTCACTCATGCATTAAAAGTCAAATGCATTATTGGTCATTTTATCGCTTCGACTTATTAAACTTTCGATGGAATTTATTTAAAATCAAAGTCTCTATTGAAATAGTTATATTAAGGACTGAAAATTAAAAAAAAAAGTTCTTATCACGAGTTGAGTGATTTAGCTATTTTTAATATGTTTTAAAAATACTTATACTACTACAAAAAATAAAAAATAAAAAGTCTGGAAAAAATTTGCAGCTAACGTGCCTAATTTCGGAACGCAACATATTTGTACAATGGGGGAGTTTCCGAAATTTCGAAAGTATTTTTTTCTGAAAGAACGTGCTTCAAAACATAGAAATCGACTTTTTTTTTATTTTTTGAAAGTTATATATTTTTTATGAATTATTTTAACCGGTGCGCAGATGCTATTCCGAAAAAAAAAACCATCTGCACATGACGTCAGTGGTGCACGTAAGCGCGAAATCTAATTGGTTGTAGTGAGATGACGAAGGTCGTGACGTCACCGATTCCTGCGATTGGACTGCTCAAGTCAAGCAAAATGGTGCTAGTAAACGAATGGAGAGCTGTTAGGTGCACCACTGATATCACAAAAACCACGCCCCGTTTTCAAGGTAGGGTATTTAAAAAAGTTAATAAAAATAACTTTTGGGAAAATTAACGTATTTTCCGGGCCCATGTTATTTCTTTATATCATTCTATCAATTTCAGTAACAAAAAGTAGTACTTTTGACTGAAGGAAACTCCCCCATTGTACAAATACGGGAGCGTTTCCCGCTAAAAGTAAGTATCCGTCCTGAAATTAACCTACAGTATTTTCCTCTTTATATAGGAATTCAAAAACCTTTTAACTAAAACATGGCACGTTTCCTTAATAAATATATTTATAGTAATTGTCTATAGCCACTTCAGTCCAGCCAAGAAAGCTGCTAAAGCAAGTATGGCCGAAGTTAAGCCAGAATCGAAAGCAAATACCAAACAGCTTACTTGCCTACATCAATTGCGAAACCACAAAAGATAACAGACATAGACTAAATTTCGACTTCATTACTTCTATATTCCAAGCTGAAGGAGGAACGCCTTATAAAGAAACTGAGTCCCAAGTAGCATCAACTCATCGGATTTTGCTCGGCCGATCCACTAACTCCTCGTAAACTGATCCCGTAACGCACGACGATATCGTTCCGATCAGTATCCGAGCACGGTTTTCAATGAGCTACTTTTCATCGGAAAGCGATATCCTTCCGATCAATTTTCCCGATGAAAATAAGATGAGTTATATTCCATCGGAAAATGATATCCTTCCGATCACTTTTCCCGATGAAAATAAGATGAGCTATATTCCATCGGAAAATGATATCCTTCCGATCAAGTTTCCCGATGAAAATAAGATGAGTTATATTCCATCGAAAAACGATATCCTTCCTATCAAATTTCCCGATGAAAATTAACCGAGCTATGTGTTATTGGAAAACTATGTACTTCCAATCAAATTTCCCAATGAAAATATGCCAAGCTATAGATTTCATCGGAAAGAGGTCGTAAAGATCAAATTTTCTGATGAAAATTTTCCCAATCTCAAATTTTTGTTAAGTATGCAGTGTTGGTCTCATTATACGTAGACTTGGTAGCGTGGTGGTAGAGCGTTGGCTTTCCGCGCTGATAACTCGGCTTCGATGCTGGAGTTGGCCAGTCGCAAATGGTTGGGGGAAATAAAAAAGAGGTTCCAAAATTCACTGCCGCGGAACTAAACTGTGCTCCTTTTTCTTTTTTTCTCTTTTTTCTTTAAATTGATCCAACTCTCATCGTATTTTGATCCAAAATTTATCGCCACGGAACTACACTGCTCGTATATTGATCCAACTCTCATCGTATTTTCATCCAAAATTGATCCTAAATTCATCGGCACGGGACTGCACTGCTCGTAAATTGCTCCAAATCTCATCGTAAACTCATCGAATTTTGCTGCTCGGATTCTGATTGGCCGATGAGACATATTGGAGCAATTCCCGATGAAAACTCATCGAAATCCGATCACCGGCCGATGAGAATCTCATCGGGTTTCGATGAATGGCCGATCATCGGCAGATGAGATTATGCTGCTAGGGGTGTATGCTTACACTGGTAGCTAAAACTTATCTTCACAGGTGATAAATCTGCATTCATGTAACTGATAAAAATTAAGATTTTGGCTCGGAAAGACCCTTGATCATCACAGAAAACTGATGAAAATACGCGAAACACAGATAATGTGGCCCGAAAATAATTTAACTATTTGGAATTTTGTTTCAATGGATGAACAAGCTAGAAACACTACGGTGTAAGAGCCGAAATAAAAAATGCAGGGCTAACCAGTGCAAATGGTTGAATTAACTATCATCTGTTTTGGGGGAAGAGATTATATTAACTCTGAAAGATGCTGTCCACCCAATGGTTCAGAAAAATATTTTAATGAAAGCCTATCTCGGTTTTTGCATGCATTGTGCTCAAATTTTTAAAGACATTCCTTTGCTGCTCACTGCTTCTCATGAAGAATGTGCATGGCATTTTGGTTACACTTATCTGCTTGAGGATTTTTTTAAATTATTCATAAAGAAAAACCTGTCATAGAGAGCTGAATAAAAAATAAGTAAATAAATGATTATTTAAAAACATAAATAAAAGTCACAGCAAAGCAGAGAGTATTTTACCTCATTTACAGCAGTTTCAGTTGTGTAACGTGTTTGCTTTTGCAGTGCTTTATCTCTGCTTATTGAATTAGTAGTCATTAGAAGTTAGTTACACTCCTTCTCTCTGGAATTAACTGGTGGGTAATTTAGAAAAAAGGTTAGGGAAAAAAAGATGGAAAGAAATACTGAGCTCGCATTCCAAGCAAATGTGTATTTATGTGATGGTATTTTTAAAGACACTTACGTGCTTTGAAACAAGCAAAAAGTAGTTATATTCTTTAAGGTTTAATTCGTTTTTTCAGTAAAATAATGACGCAGCTAATCATAACCCAGTTTAAATTAAACAAAATAAAACTTGGAAGGTCGGATCCGAAAAACTTAAATAAAGAAAAACAATTTATTAAGCAGTGAATAACCGCCCTTAAGCAAGGGCTAAGGCAGAAACATGCAATACACCGCCAACTCGGCTATTTCGATCCATGGACAGCTGTTTTGAGCTTATTGTGCTCTTATCAGCATGGAATACGAAAGTAGTCGAGTTGGAGGCAAAAATTCTCTTATAAAGCAAAGAGAGCCAAAAAAACCGCCAACTCGGCGATTTCGATCCATGGACAGCTGTAAGCTCGAAGCAGCTGCCCATGGATCGAAATAGCCGAGTTGGCGGTGTATTACAACAATTTATTGTTTTTCCCTTTATGCCCTGACGCGACTCAGAAGTATCAACTTACTTTAATTTAATATTATGAATCCTATATGGCTGGAATCATGCTGCAGCTTTTAAGTACCACTCCTTGTACTTCACTGAGAGGCCGACAGATGGTACCTGTGATCGAAAACAGTTTTCTTAGGGATCCTAAGGCATTTTTAGGGATCCTGACCCAACTGATTTTCAAAATTTGTGTAAATAGTTTGGGACATAAAGGGTTAATAGAAGAACGTCTTAAAAATTATAGCAAATATACATAATTTTATTATATATATTTGGCACAAATTTCAGTTTAAAAAAATCCACTGAATCGTATTTCTTGTTTCTTTAAATTGGATATCTGTATTTCAATTACTTTGTTTTTATTTTTAGCTTTACTTCTCATTTTGCATAATGTTAAATTGTCAATATTCGGTTTGTATTCTAAATAAAAATTTGCATGTTTTGTACGCATTTCAAAGTAACTAAATTTCATCTGTAAATAAGAACAAAATGAAATTTAGTTATTAACTTCTAATATTAATTTTACACCATTTTAAACGCGCATGGGGCATTTTAGAAACAGTCTCTCCTTTTTTTTCTACTTGCAGATGAAAACAAACCACCATTGAACGAAAGCTTTCTTGAAATGCCTAGTGCATCCTTTCTAAGTTTATTGAAAATAAATAAAACATTTATTTGTGTACGACGCACTGAGTTCCTAAGTTGAAATTTTCTTAATGAAAAGTTGTGATTTCCGGGAAGAATAAACATCCGGGGTTTTGCTTTATTGGGGGCATTTTTTTTTTTTCATTTAAAGTTTGTTTCTTTCTTCATGCCTTTTCCTTTTTTTTCTAAAAGTGAAAAGAACGATAATTCAGGTACATCATTTTCTTGCTTCTGCTGTAAGCATTTTCAGCCAATAACATTAATTTAAGATAAAAAAAAATAAATGAAGAAAAGTGAATTCACTCCGTTTAAATGCATTTCTTAGCCTTCAATTTTCTATCGAAACATATAAATAGGTGCTTTTAATTTTCAACGACTGTTTTACAATCAATTCAGTTAAATGACTCTAATTTAAATTTAATGCTACATTATGTAGCCAAGTTATTTTTTGGCATTGCTCGTTTAGGCTTAATTTTTGACGCAATAAACCAGGATATATTATTTTTTTTTTACCCTGCACTGCTTCTGGTGTCATTACTAATGCTTTCCTAAAAGTGTCAGCACTATCTTGCTTAGAAGAGGAATTGTGGCTCTAGAACAGTTTGATGCCAGCGTACTAAGTTTTATGTTTATTTTTTAGGGAAAAATTGCCCATTAAAAATTTAAAAGATATATTTACAATATGCGACAATAAGAGACAACATAATACATGATTCATGCACAATAACTTTGGTTTTCTTTATACAGATACTATATCTTCGATGCTGCGGTATAAAAAATACCCTGTTGCTTGGTTGAAAAGAAAATATGGCACCAACCCTGATCCCGAATGACATTTTTTCTATGAAAAAGTTTGCGCAGTGTCAATGTTTTACTAAACTGTTTTTTTATTCACAAATTAATAAATTTACTTCTTTTTCATGTTTTAATACTTTTAGCGCTTGATTTAACATCCAACTGTATGTTTATCTGCACAGAAAAAGAACATTGCTTATAAAATTAATGGTTTTTTAATAAACTGGTTTTTTTTACAAGTCATGATTCAAAATAGCAATTAACAGAATCACGCATTGTTACCCATTCGTATAAACAAAATGTCCAATTGCCAGACCAAATTAATGCATTACGTAGGTATCATTTTCTTCATTTCTTTTTATTTTTCAAACGAGCTTTTATATTTACCTTTTTTTCAATTACAGTCAAAGGTGACGTTTAAAACATTCATTTTCTTGAAGCGTATCCTTTTTTTTAATTTAAAACTTGATCTTTTGAAACAAAAGACTGCTTGAAATTATATATTCATTAAATAAAAATTGTTGACTTCCTCAAAAGTCAATTCTTCACGTCAGAAATATCTTCCGAGAGATATTTAACGGAAGTACAAGAATGTGAAAAGGATAAAAATAGAGTAGACTTATTTTCTGACTCCATCTTGAAGAATCTGGTTCAATACTTGTCTCGTAATGTTATGTTAAATTTAACAGTAGAAGTTTAAGGAAAACGACAAGAAGTGATCTGATCGATAGCTCACGTTTCGGACAGCTAAGAAGGCTTTTGAGTAAAATAACTTGAAGGGAAGAAAAAAAAAAGAAAAAAGTGTTGCATTACAAGTTAAGACTCTTTTTGAAATGGAATGAAATGTTTGTGCTACGTCTTAAATGAAATTTCTTAGCAGATTTATGTTTTTATTCATTTTTTTAATCAAATATTTATTTTTAAGTAAAGTCTCTCCTATACACAAAAGTAATTGGTATCATCTACATGCAGGTAATAATTACTTTTTACCGAATGTAAATAGTTCCTTTTTTTCTCTGTGTGTGTATTTGAACCGTGACGCTGCTAAGATACATTTTTAGGAAACATTTTTTAAAAAATATTTCTGGTTGGCTTTTTCTGTATACAGTTTCGTAGATTGTACATTCAAAACATAATAGAATAGTTTTGGAGAATAAAGTAATTCTTTTAGAATTTAAATAAGCGGAAGTTATCATCCAGACTCTAGCCTAAAATAAAACATAGCAATCCCTTCTATAGCACGTTGTGCTAGATTTTACGCTCTACCAAAGGTACACAAGCCACTTGTTCCTCTTCGCTGCATAGTTTCCAATATTGATACTGCATCCTACAAACTGGCTAAGTTTTTGGTTTCTGTCTTTTCACCTCTTCTGTCCAGCAACAGTTTTACTGTCAAGAACTCCACAGAATTTGTCAAAAAATTCCGTAGTTTCCATATTAACAACCACATAATGGCTTCTTTTGACGACAAATCTCTGTTTACTAACGTGCCTGTTGAAGGTGCGTTAGACTGCCTGAAAATAAGAATGTCTGAACATCATTTTTCACATTTTGAAATCAATGAATTATGTAACTTAACTCGGGCTTGCTTGGAACAAAACACCTTTATTTTTGATAACAATTTTTTCCGTATGTCTGATGGTCTTTCGATGGGCAACCCTCTGAGTCCAATTTTAAGCGATATATATATGCATTATTTCGAGGTCAAATTATTTAGGGTTTTACAGTTCGATTTTTACGTGAGGTACGTTGACGATGTGTTTGTTTTTTTTTTGGACTCGTCTCTCCGTGACCATGACAATATTTTATCTGTGTTAAATTCCATAGATCCGCACATCCAATTCACCATAGAAGTTGAATCTGACTGTCATCTCTCTTTTCTGGATGTTTCCATCACTCGTCAAGATAATACTACCGACACTACTCTTTTTCGCAAACCCTTGCTGTTACTCTTCCGCCACATAAATTATCTGCTCATCCCCCAAACAAAAATTAGCTGTTTTTAGAACTTTTGTTTCCCGTGCTTTGTCCATTTGTTCCAGTTCTAGTTTACTTTCTGCTGAGCTTAATTATTTGAAAAGCATTGCTATGGACCGGGGGTTCAGTCTGTGTCATAGTTAACATTTATGAGAAATTACTCAATCCTACTAGTCGAAATCAAACGCCTAATTCGGAGAACTATTCCAACACCGTTGTTTTACCATATTTTCCCAGAATCAGCTTTCATATTGCCAGAATTTTAAAAAAGTTTAATTTTTCTGTCGCCTTTTCTCCAGTGAATAAATTAGTTTACGCAACTCAAACATCCAGTTCAGGGTCTTGATAGATGGGGTATTTATAATATTTCATAACAGTATAAGTTAACTTATATAGGACAGACACGACGCGCTCTAAAATTTTGTGTTAAAGAACGTGAAAATTGTGTTAAAAAACAAGATTTCAAACGCTCTTCCATTGCCAAACAGTGTTGGTCATGTGGCCATATTTTTTATTTTCCTCTGCAAAAATTATCCATAGTTGTTCTTTGATTTTTGATTTAGATTTTTGGGAATCCTATTATACCTGGAAAAATTCTGATTTAGTTGTCAATGATCTGTCTAGCACCCCTCCTTTCCCTAACATTTGGAAATCTTTTATTTAAAAACTTTTTCATCTGTGACGTAATCTTTGTTGCGCAGTTGTCGTGTTTAACCCACGTTGTAATAGTTTCTGCGTACCTACTCTTTCTGTTCGGTTTATTTACCCTTGCGTTTCTCGAATTCCTGATTCACTTGACTAATGTCAGTGAACCATCAACTTTTAGCACTGATGATGGGGCTTCATTTATAATAGCCCCGAAATAAATATTTGCTAGAGTTTTCCAACTCTTTTTAAACATTTTATTTGTACTTTTGGACACGTTGTCTTGCATTTTTAACTTCAAAGCTTATTTGATCATGTTTTATTTAATAGTGCATTACTTATTGCAATTTTGTTTAATTCGTTTTCAAACTGAGAAATATTCATAATGAAATTCAAAGAATAATAATAAAAAAACAACATTTAAATAAAACTTAATGTCGATGATTTATTATTTTTAAAAAGTCCACTAGAAAGAAGATATAAAGCATGAAATTGATGCGCAGGTCGATTTATTTCGTGAGTATTAGAGATATGTTAGGGGAAAAGCCTGAAAAATGAGCTCAATTTTATTATCATTAGTTCAGAGGAATGCTGAAAAATTTCAAAAAAATCGATTAAATTCCCACTGATCGTACTTCCTCGAGTTAATCTAGAATCCAGAGTTTTGAACGTATTTAATTTTGAGTAATATAAACAAGGAAAAAAAGTTTCTTATAATACGTGATGTATTTCAAATTAAGAGCTTGTTTGAATTTTTTTTGAAAAATATTTTTGGCTTGCTTATTTCTGCTTGCGTATTTTAATTGTTGTCTCGATGAAATTCTTATCGTTTTTATTTTCGTTACTTTTCTTTAGATTAAATCTTTTGTACTGCCTTATATTTTTGTGCTGCTGAAACATTTTGTGCCTCTAAAAAAGAAAAAGTAGCACAAATGAGAAATCCGACAAATTATGCATTAATAATGTATCATATGGATATTAAAAACATGCAGTAAGTAAAAATGCGGTTGAAAAATATATAAAAGATTTAAGGAAAAATATAGAAGATACAAAGTCAAAAAAATGTTTACAATGTCGACATGAAATTAATGTGCCACAGACAGATTATTTACAGCCTAATGTACCATGGACGAAATGACACATACAATATTCTAACAAATGTAAATTGACTTTAAAAAATAAAACATTATACAGTCGACGCTCGATATAACGACCATCTTCGTCCTTCAGAAAACGGTCTTCATAACGAATGGTCACTATACGAGGTAGAACATAGAATATATTGGGATACATTTGGGGTTTTTCTCACCGGTCGTTATATTAGGAGGGTCTTTATAACGAATGGTCGCTATAGTGAGCGTCGATTGTATTTTGATTTAAGGTTTAAATTTTAATAAAGATGTTAAGTTGACGTGGATGAAAAAAAAGTAGATTGAAGTGGCAAACAAAATATTTTAAGTATAAGGAAGTATGATTTTGAAATATCAAAATCTTTCATCTTGTAACTTCTCTACATCGCACGGAATAGGATTTTTTCCCTAGGTGCTTCTATTAACACACCACTCTATACTTTGCAGCAGCTTAACTTGGCAGTGACGTCACTACGGGCGGAGCCAACAGCGTGACGTTAGCCTATGAAAAACGAGCTAGATAAAACGTCACAGCCTACTTGGCGAATTAGAGGAGACCGCTGACTGCTTGTGAGCTCTTATTGGCTCCACCCGTAGTGACGTCACTGCCAAGTTAAGATGCTGCGAAGTATAGTACATCATTGCCACGAAAAATATTGCTATCTCATTTTTTAATATTCACTGAAGAGAAAATAGAAAACACAGAACATATGTGAGGCGGACGTGACGTACGAGGAGGAAGTACGCCCTCAGCGCCATCTTTTAGAAAGTAGATTGCGCGCACTTAAAATTTCTAATGTGATTGTGCGATAAATGTTTGGTGTATCTGAATCAAGTGTGTAAACCTGTGAATGGAGTTTTTATATACATGAAGGCGAACACCGTCTCATATGTAATCCGACAATTTAGTTTCGAGTTCGCAATATTAAAAAAAATAAACTATATTTCTTATGACCAAGATTGTAAAACATCCGATAATAAAAGAGTACAATAAAAAGAAACATTTGTACAGAATAAAGAAAGCAGTTGTAGCAATGGTCTAAATTAGTAGGGAATAATAAGGAAGTGAACAAAAATAAAAAACTAAAAATAATACTATTAAGAAATGAAGGTAGATTTTTTAGTAACTTTAAAAGACACAATATTTTAAAAAAATGTTTATACGAGCTAAAATACAGTTTTTTTTTCTTTTTGCTGTTAGCTTAACGGAAAATTTATTTTCTTTCTCATTTTCATGTTATCATGTAATTGCTGTTTTTAGGGCGCTAGAAACAGCGATTTTAAAAAATAACTCTGCTTAGATCTTTAACTCGTTGCAGATTTGACTAATTCAAGTTACATAAAATGTATGGACAATTCCAATATTTTAATAAAATACGAAGGTTCGAAAAAAAAAGAATTGGCCGAAATATGTTTGGAATGATTAAAAATAAAAATTATTAAAAATGTTTTTAATAAGCTCGATTCATGACACATTCAGCGAGTGACTAAAGCGATTTACTGAAACACTTCTTAAAGCATTACATATTTTCAATTTTAAGCATCTCTAAAAAAAAAAAAAAAAAAAAACTTCACTTTTTCTCTGGTAATAATTTCGTGAAATGATCAACTTAACGGTGTCCCAGTAAGAGAGTAGTTCTTTATCATTAAGCCCTTGTTTGAAGCTAAATCGCTATTTTATGAATGAAATCTATAGATCAGGACATCATTTGACATGGGGAAAGGAAAAGTTTAAAGTAAAGCCTCGATGAGAAGAGAATCTATTGCCTCCAATAAATGGGCGAAAGACGGAACGCTAATCAAATACAAAAATACAAAAAGTAGTTTCCTAATGTCTTTGCGAATTTTATAGAGATTTGAAAAACCCTCCGAAGAAGAAATTGTGTCTGAAAACGAAAAATATTTGAAAATTAAAATTGTTTTTGGCTTTTTTGTTTCAGATGAAATTTACAAACTCCATCTGCCCCGCCGATTGGAAATGGCATTTTCACGAATGTGCATAAAACTTGGCTGCATGTGAATATTTTCCTTAAATGTTTCTTTCACATTTTCAGACATGTAATAAAATAATCTAAAGAGCTTGCTGGACTTGCTCTTTTTTCTAATTCTAAAAAAAAGCCAGTTTTTTTAAACCTTTAAATGCCGAATCCCCTTTAAATAAAATTTAACAGGTAATAGAAAATATTCTACACAAGATCTGAGGATAACATATGCCAACTTTTAGGCACTATTGGAATTTAAGATAATAAGTTCTGGTTCAAGTAATAAAAATTATTAAAAAAACGATAAAAAGAAAGTATTTTCTATAATGAGCAACCCCAAATATCACTAAAGCCATAGGCCCACATGAATATAAACCACATGGATACCATATAGCAACTTTTCAGCACTATTAAAATTAAGGAATCAAATTTTTATTTTTAAAAAGTAGTGAAAAATAACAAGCTTTTTATTATAAATGGCCCCAGTCTTGGAACAAATTTTTGAAATTATAGTTTGATGTTTTATTTGCATGTCACTGTTTGAAATTTATTGTTAACATTGTAACAAATTTATTTTGCATTCTAATTTGCATATCAGCGTTTGTAAAATGGACTTTTGAGATGGCAACAGTTCTATTTTTTTGTATTTATAGCTATCCGGATTTGTGTAAGGCGTCACATATCAGATAAACTCACACACGTGTGTAACTTATTCTTTTTGTTTTGTTTTGTTTAATAAATTGTTGTTTACGTTTAATCTCGTAGTTGTGATGCTTTTCACTAGGTTTACAGAAGCAAGGACCTAGGTATTGGGTAAATACCAGGACATAAAGGTTATTTCTAATACCCAGATGCAATTGAAGACTTAACTCAGACCAGTAAAATTTTACTCACATAGTAACAATGATACACTCGTAAGGCAACGTTTCCGCATTATTAAAAATGGGATATTAAAAAAATTGCACCTTTATACCTTATTCAACATCTTATGACCATCAGTGTGTTACATCAGAAAATTCTGCAAATGCATCTACCACTTATGCTTTTTATGCATACAGAGAACACCCTAGAATGTTTATAATCAAAAAATGTAATTTTATGACTATTTGGATTTCCTTAGTTCTTTTTTTCAGACCGTTGACACTGTGCCGTTCTGGAGATGGTTCTTCAGCTGGTTCCCAATTAATTATTTTAGATTGTAATTTCAATTCATTGTATTGCTGTCGCAACATGTACCACGTAGTGTTCGTAAAAAAACGCTTAATTTTTGTACCAAATATTTAAAAAATAAAAAGACATTATTTTGCAATTATTTCAACTTCACTTTACTAGTTATATAAAAAAAAGCACCTAAAAAAATGGGTTTTTCTTGCTTCTCTTTAATGTTTAGTTGTCTGAAAAATCTTACTGTTTATTATCCCCAGAAGTTCTCCAGGGCAATTAATAAATATTTAGTAGTACTTTTTCCTATAGAAATTATTCGTTCGAAAGCATTTGTCTCCAATTATGTTTTCATATAGAATAAAATGCTTATTACTTTCTTATTATCTTTAAACAATGACAAGTTCGTGATTTTGTCTTAGAATTTCAAACATACTGTACTATAAACATAATATTTCAAAGCCATAGAATTATCAAGAAATACTAACTTCACTTTACTAACTTTTCGGACTACAAACCAGGTTTGCAGAGGCACGAAAAAAAAAAACTTGCTTTTGCTATTATGCAATTACCTAACTCTTCCACCGAAAATAGTAGAGATACCATTAACTAATTAAGGATTCCCTTTCAGGAAACGCGATGAAATAAATGTCAGATCATTTTCCCCAATGCTTCCAGAGCAAAAATAATTTCAGGTTTGATGATGATTTAACGAAAATGCTATCCTGGAAACGTAAACCAAAAGATAAAGGCATGGTAAAATTTTACAAAGAACGGATAGAAGATTAACGTTTTTTTTTTCTTTTTTCTTTCTTTCTTTTTTTTCGTTAATTAAAGACCGGATAAACCGTGCAACGACGAAATTGCTCTTCAATATTTATCGCAAATTTTCTTATCGAACTGCAAAGAACATAAAATGTTCTGAACAGTTTCCTCCTTATGACTGTAACAAATACTTAGTGTGGTTTTGAAAGTTCTTGTTTCATGGGCTATAGCAGAGATTTTTTCTTGAAAAATCCAATACAGAAAGTACTTTCAATTACTTAATTTATTTATTTACTTATTTCACAGAAAAAAATAAAAAAAGCATTTTGTGTGGAGAACAAAAGGAACACAATTGTTAATTAATCAAAAGGTATTTAACTAAACTGTGCAATTAATCTGAAAACTTACAGATGTTTGTTTAGTTTATGTTTGGTCACAAGCAAGCTTTAATTCATTAAAAAAATAAAAAAGGAAAAACTCTTAGTTTTATCTTTTTTTTTTAATAAAACATTATGAGATTCTAGTAAAGGACTATTGTAAGACGCATAAGTTTATGTATGAAAGTAGTATAAAAGCATATTAGCAATATATAATTTATGTCATTAATGCTTTCAAACGAAATATTTAAAAACAGCTTTAGTTTAACTGATTTTCAAAACTAAATACATTTCTTTGAAGATTCAATTAAAGGTACATTTTTAGAAGTAAGTGCTTGTTCGGTTGATAAGTAGTGCATCGTGAAAACATAATTAGTTACCAATTATCCGCTACCTGTTATAGGCAAAATCAAATGTATAACCATTCTCTCCTGGAAAAGGAGCTAAAAACGTTCAGTACGCTCTTTCTACTTTTAATACATGTTTAAAACATAAAAAGAATTTTTTTTCACGCTAAGCTGTTTTCTTGCAATTGTTAACTGACTCTATTTAAAAAGCTCTCTAGATGATGAAACGTATTTTTCAAATCACCTAATCGGAAAATTCAATTGATTTTAGAGGAAAGAAATGCTCCTGAAGCAGAACAAGATCCTTGATTCTATTTCAAGTTAATTCGGTGAATCTATTCAATAAAGGCTCGGGAAAAGACACTTTTTAAGAAGTTGATGCTGCGTGGAAGGTGTCAAAAGTAATTTCGGAAAAAACAAAATAAAAAATAAAAAATGTGAAGCTTTTAGTCTTATTTTACGTCGCAATATGTCCTGTGTTTTTTTCCTCATTGTAGCCGTGCGATAAAGATAGAAACAATTCTCATTAGTTAATTATTTGCATCAGCGACTTATGGAGAGTGTCAAGAATCAAAAAGGATAAATCCAATAGTTAATTCATTAGTCCATTTTTTAAATTTATTTCCTTGTTTCCTTTTTTGAAAATAAAAAGTCCCAAGATAGACATAAATAAAACTAATTACATTATGATTTTTAATGAATAATATATGTAAGGTACTAAAAATATGGAAACATAATATTTTTCTTTTAATTTTTAATTTTTATTTATTTATTTTTTTTTTTTTGAACAGTTAACTTGTTTACAACTACCTTTGTGCTATAAATGTACAGAAAATAACAACGTTACGAATGCACAAATGAGGAGGGATACTGCAGACACGTGTTTCGGCGTTACAAGGAACGCCTTTTTCAATGCAAAAAAGTTGTGAGCTTTTTTTTTTTTTTGCATTGAAAAAGGCTTTCCTTGTAACGCCAAAACCCGTGTCTGCAGTATCCCTGCTCAGTTGTGCATTCGTAACGTTGTTATTTTCTGTACAGTAAACTCGTGTCGCTTCTCCCGTATATTTCTGTAAGAAGCTACTTTGGTTTAAACAGAATGAAGCAAAAAAATTTAAATGATTTATTTCCGAAATATAACTGAAACAAGCAAACAAACAACAACAAAAAATATTCGTGTAATGAACTCAATAGTATTTGAACAATAATTACAACACACTACGTGACAATGAAAATGGCACTTAAAAAGGGCTCATATAAAATTATGAAAATTTCAGAATAGATTCACCTCACCGAGCTACGCAAATGACGTGAAATGGGATGCTTTCTTGCACATGTTTAATAAGATAATGGAAAAGGAACTTGCTGAATGGCGGAATTTTGAGTCGTTATTTCTCTTTAAAAATCATCGCTGAAATCTGATTTTCATTTCAGAGGACAGGTGTAATATCAGGGAGTGTCATAATGCCCTCAACGGAGGCAGCTCTACATTGTTAAAACAACAGGTTGAATCTGGCAGCATTACGGGTGAACAGTTGTAGCACCACTTACACGCCCTGACGGTTGTCACTTGACTCCCTATGGCACCCTTGAAGGTGATAGAAGGAACCCCATGGCACATTTAGGGTACCATCTGTCACCCATTGAGTGCCACTTGACTCCCTATGGCACCCTTGAAGGTGATATAAGGAACCCCATGGCACATTTAGGGTACCATCTGTCACCCATTGGGTGCCACTTGACTCCATATGGCACCCTTGAAGGTGATATTAGGAACCTCATGGCACATTTAGGGTACCATCTGTCACCCATTGAGTGCCACTTGACTCCCTATGGCACCCTTGAAGGTGATATAAGGAACCCCATGGCACATTTAGGGTACCATCTGTCACCCATTGGGTGCCACTTGACTCCATATGGCACCCTTGAAGGTGATATTGGGAACCTCATGGTACATTTAGGATACCATCTGTCACCCATTGAGTGCCACTTGACTCCCTATCGCACCCTTGAAGGTAATATTAGGCACCCCATAGCACCTTTAGGGTGCCATCTGTCACCTATTGTGTGCCACTTGACTTCATATGGCACCTTCAAGAGTGCCGTAGAGAGTCAAGTGGCACCCTTCAGGGTGTGCCGCTGCTGCTACAACTTTTCACCCTCAAAATGCCACATGCAATCTGTACTTTTATCAGTGTAGCATACGGCTAGCTTTACGAGAGGTATAATTGTGGGATTGAAAAGTGGTGGTTGGCCCTTACGTCAAATATCAGATGTCGCACTCATGGATGGATTTAGGGCCCTGCTCCACATTGACGTAAAGCAGAAAAATAAAGCAGAAACGTAAAATGGATTACATAGCGTTCCTATGGAAAGTACCCGGATTTTCGGTTTCTGCCTTCGGCTTCAGTCGCGTTTTATGCTGATGGGCCCTCATGGTGCACCGGCTATGGCGAAGATGGTTGATACGAGAAAATGGGGCATGCTTAAAAGGTCACGGTGCAGCTATCACGCATGGATCAATGCAAATGGGGGGGGGGGGTAAGATCTTAAAAAAAGGCCGACGCTTTAAGAAAATTGGTCGAAAAATTGAAGTTACTACGCACCTTAACCGTCAGTATCTGCAAAGGATGTTAAGCATGTCTGCCAATCCCTATTCTCAATGGCGGAAGCTTTTACCAGGATGTTCAATGATGCCAGGATTGAAGTTTGACTTTTCATTTAGACTTCTTTTAGCAAATATTCCATTGGGTTTGCGTCACTAGCGAACACTGATATCGACCGATGAGATTATGCTGCTAGGAAAGGCGCCCATACTTGGAACCGGGCGTAGTTTGAAAAGTCTTGTAAAAATACTATCATTGAAACAGAATTCTCCCCCTTATTTTCAAGACGAGGGAGAATTTTAAGACTTATCGTTACGTTAACTGATTGAAATATAAATGGAGTGATTACGCACTAACAGTCAAATGTAACATTATTACAAAAGTAAAAAGTGTAGCTGTTATAAAGATGTTGAAGAAAATACGAAATTTAATATTTTCACTAATGTGTGATTTATTGTTCGTAAAAGTATTCAACAGATTAGTTTTACGAACGAATTTATATTTAATTTTCATTGTGAAAAGTGTGTGAAATATAATATACTATCATTGAAACAGAATTTTTTGAAAAATTGGGGAACATATAAAAAATTTAGTTTAAGGTATAAAAAATTTTTCTTTGTATCTGAAAACTATGAAAAATTCTAAATTTTCAATGTAAGATATGTGTACTCAATGAACACCCTAAGGAATGTGTATTTGTTTAACCCCCAAGTACACTTCACAGGACTCCAAAAGTTTATGATAACTATTCCTGGACTGCTGGCACTCATTGTTAAACTTGATGGCCTTGTAATTATTCTAGTTTAATTTAAATTATAGAAAAAAAATTTTTTACAAGTGTCCGTATAAGGAACCACAAGTCCCAATTATGGACATACATATCTATATTAGGGACAGGTGACTCCTCATTGATATACTACACTGTGGGAAGATCTATTATTTCAACGGATTTTTGAGGGGGGCACAGTAAATATCTTTAGAACACGAACATTAGAGGGCAGTGAGGGGGGGGGGTCTTTGAAAATTCTAATATTTCTGCTCTTTATTCAGAATATACTGTACGGATACTAATATTAAGTCTAAATATCTTCTTAAACATTGATTTCTGAGAATTAGTATTTAAAAAGAAGAGCATTAAACATATATTTTTCAAATTTATGAATCTGATATACTTCCAATATAGATATAACCCAAGTAGCATCAACCCATCGGATTTTGCTCTGCCGATCATCGAACTCCTCGAAAACTGATTCATAACGCACGATGACATCGTTTCAATCAGTATCCGAGCACGGTTTTCGATGAGCTACTTTTCATCGGAAAGTGATATCCTTCCGATCAACTCTCCCGATGAAAATAAGCCGATTATCCAAAATTGATCCTAAATTCATAGGCACGGGACTACACTGCTCGTAAATTGCTCCAAATCTCATTGTATTCGAGCAAAACTCATCGGATTTTGCTGCTCGGAATCTGTTTGGGCCGATGAGACATATTGGAGCAATTCCCGATGAGAACTAATCAAATCCGATCATCGGCCGATGAGAATTTCATCGGATTTCGATGAATGGCCGATTATCGACCGATGAGATTATGCTGCTAGGAAAGGCGCCCATACTTGGAACCGGGCGTAGTTTGAAAAGTCTTGTAAAAATACTATCATTGAAACAGAATTCTCCCCCTTATTTTCAAGACGAGGGAGAATTTTAAGACTTATCGTTATGTTAACTGATTGAAATATAAATGGAGTGATTACGCACTAACAGTCAAATGTAACATTATTACAAAAGTAAAAAGTGTAGCTGTTATAAAGATGTTGAAGAAAATACGAAATTTAATATTTTCACTAATGTGTGATTTATTGTTCGTAAAAGTATTCAACAGATTAGTTTTACGAACGAATTTATATTTAATTTTCATTGTGAAAAGTGTGTGAAATATAATATACTATCATTGAAACAGAATTTTTTGAAAAATTGGGGAACATATAAAAAATTTAGTTTAAGGTATAAAAAATTTTTCTTTGTATCTGAAAACTATGAAAAATTCTAAATTTTCAATGTAAGATATGTGTACTCAATGAACACCCTAAGGAATGTGTATTTGTTTAACCCCCAAGTACACTTCACAGGACTCCAAAAGTTTATGATAACTATTCCTGGACTGCTGGCACTCATTGTTAAACTTGATGGCCTTGTAATTATTCTAGTTTAATTTAAATTATAGAAAAAAAATTTTTTACAAGTGTCCGTATAAGGAACCACAAGTCCCAATTATGGACATACATATCTATATTAGGGACAGGTGACTCCTCATTGATATACTACACTGTGGGAAGATCTATTATTTCAACGGATTTTTGAGGGGGGCACAGTAAATATCTTTAGAACACGAACATTAGAGGGCAGTGAGGGGGGGGGGTCTTTGAAAATTCTAATATTTCTGCTCTTTATTCAGAATATACTGTACGGATACTAATATTAAGTCTAAATATCTTCTTAAACATTGATTTCTGAGAATTATTATTTAAAAAGAAGAGCATTAAACATATATTTTTCAAATTTATGAATCTGATATACTTCCAATATAGATATAACCCAAGTAGCATCAACCCATCGGATTTTGCTCTGCCGATCATCGAACTCCTCGAAAACTGATTCATAACGCACGATGACATCGTTTCAATCAGTATCCGAGCACGGTTTTCGATGAGCTACTTTTCATCGGAAAGTGATATCCTTCCGATCAACTCTCCCGATGAAAATAAGCCGATTATCCAAAATTGATCCTAAATTCATAGGCACGGGACTACACTGCTCGTAAATTGCTCCAAATCTCATTGTATTCGAGCAAAACTCATCGGATTTTGCTGCTCGGAATCTGTTTGGGCCGATGAGACATATTGGAGCAATTCCCGATGAGAACTAATCAAATCCGATCATCGGCCGATGAGAATTTCATCGGATTTCGATGAATGGCCGATTATCGACCGATGAGATTATGCTGCTAGGAAAGGCGCCCATACTTGGAACCGGGCGTAGTTTGAAAAGTCTTGTAAAAATACTATCATTGAAACAGAATTCTCCCCCTTATTTTCAAGACGAGGGAGAATTTTAAGACTTATCGTTATGTTAACTGATTGAAATATAAATGGAGTGATTACGCACTAACAGTCAAATGTAACATTATTACAAAAGTAAAAAGTGTAGCTGTTATAAAGATGTTGAAGAAAATACGAAATTTAATATTTTCACTAATGTGTGATTTATTGTTCGTAAAAGTATTCAACAGATTAGTTTTACGAACGAATTTATATTTAATTTTCATTGTGAAAAGTGTGTGAAATATAATATACTATCATTGAAACAGAATTTTTTGAAAAATTGGGGAACATATAAAAAATTTAGTTTAAGGTATAAAAAATTTTTCTTTGTATCTGAAAACTATGAAAAATTCTAAATTTTCAATGTAAGATATGTGTACTCAATGAACACCCTAAGGAATGTGTATTTGTTTAACCCCCAAGTACACTTCACAGGACTCCAAAAGTTTATGATAACTATTCCTGGACTGCTGGCACTCATTGTTAAACTTGATGGCCTTGTAATTATTCTAGTTTAATTTAAATTATAGAAAAACAATTTTTTACAAGTGTCCGTATAAGGAACCACAAGTCCCAATTATGGACATACATATCTATATTAGGGACAGGTGACTCCTCATTGATATACTACACTGTGGGAAGATCTATTATTTCAACGGATTTTTGAGGGGGGCACAGTAAATATCTTTAGAACACGAACATTAGAGGGCAGTGAGGGGGGGGGGGTCTTTGAAAATTCTAATATTTCTGCTCTTTATTCAGAATATACTGTACGGATACTAATATTAAGTCTAAATATCTTCTTAAACATTGATTTCTGAGAATTAGTATTTAAAAAGAAGAGCATTAAACATATATTTTTCAAATTTATGAATCTGATATACTTCCAATATAGATATAACCCAAGTAGCATCAACCCATCGGATTTTGCTCTGCCGATCATCGAACTCCTCGAAAACTGATTCATAACGCACGATGACATCGTTTCAATCAGTATCCGAGCACGGTTTTCGATGAGCTACTTTTCATCGGAAAGTGATATCCTTCCGATCAACTCTCCCGATGAAAATAAGCCGATTATCCAAAATTGATCCTAAATTCATAGGCACGGGACTACACTGCTCGTAAATTGCTCCAAATCTCATTGTATTCGAGCAAAACTCATCGGATTTTGCTGCTCGGAATCTGTTTGGGCCGATGAGACATATTGGAGCAATTCCCGATGAGAACTAATCAAATCCGATCATCGGCCGATGAGAATTTCATCGGATTTCGATGAATGGCCGATTATCGACCGATGAGATTATGCTGCTAGGAAAGGCGCCCATACTTGGAACCGGGCGTAGTTTGAAAAGTCTTGTAAAAATACTATCATTGAAACAGAATTCTCCCCCTTATTTTCAAGACGAGGGAGAATTTTAAGACTTATCGTTATGTTAACTGATTGAAATATAAATGGAGTGATTACGCACTAACAGTCAAATGTAACATTATTACAAAAGTAAAAAGTGTAGCTGTTATAAAGATGTTGAAGAAAATACGAAATTTAATATTTTCACTAATGTGTGATTTATTGTTCGTAAAAGTATTCAACAGATTAGTTTTACGAACGAATTTATATTTAATTTTCATTGTGAAAAGTGTGTGAAATATAATATACTATCATTGAAACAGAATTTTTTGAAAAATTGGGGAACATATAAAAAATTTAGTTTAAGGTATAAAAAATTTTTCTTTGTATCTGAAAACTATGAAAAATTCTAAATTTTCAATGTAAGATATGTGTACTCAATGAACACCCTAAGGAATGTGTATTTGTTTAACCCCCAAGTACACTTCACAGGACTCCAAAAGTTTATGATGACTATTCCTGGACTGCTGGCACTCATTGTTAAACTTGATGGCCTTGTAATTATTCTAGTTTAATTTAAATTATAGAAAAAAAAATTTTTACAAGTGTCCGTATAAGGAACCACAAGTCCCAATTATGGACATACATATCTATATTAGGGACAGGTGACTCCTCATTGATATACTACACTGTGGGAAGATCTATTATTTCAACGGATTTTTGAGGGGGGCACAGTAAATATCTTTAGAACACGAACATTAGAGGGCAGTGAGGGGGGGGGGGGTCTTTGAAAATTCTAATATTTCTGCTCTTTATTCAGAATATACTGTACGGATACTAATATTAAGTCTAAATATCTTCTTAAACATTGATTTCTGAGAATTAGTATTTAAAAAGAAGAGCATTAAACATATATTTTTCAAATTTATGAATCTGATATACTTCCAATATAGATATAACCCAAGTAGCATCAACCCATCGGATTTTGCTCTGCCGATCATCGAACTCCTCGAAAACTGATTCATAACGCACGATGACATCGTTTCAATCAGTATCCGAGCACGGTTTTCGATGAGCTACTTTTCATCGGAAAGTGATATCCTTCCGATCAACTCTCCCGATGAAAATAAGCCGATTATCCAAAATTGATCCTAAATTCATAGGCACGGGACTACACTGCTCGTAAATTGCTCCAAATCTCATTGTATTCGAGCAAAACTCATCGGATTTTGCTGCTCGGAATCTGTTTGGGCCGATGAGACATATTGGAGCAATTCCCGATGAGAACTAATCAAATCCGATCATCGGCCGATGAGAATTTCATCGGATTTCGATGAATGGCCGATTATCGACCGATGAGATTATGCTGCTAGGAAAGGCGCCCATACTTGGAACCGGGCGTAGTTTGAAAAGTCTTGTAAAAATACTATCATTGAAACAGAATTCTCCCCCTTATTTTCAAGACGAGGGAGAATTTTAAGACTTATCGTTATGTTAACTGATTGAAATATAAATGGAGTGATTACGCACTAACAGTCAAATGTAACATTATTACAAAAGTAAAAAGTGTAGCTGTTATAAAGATGTTGAAGAAAATACGAAATTTAATATTTTCACTAATGTGTGATTTATTGTTCGTAAAAGTATTCAACAGATTAGTTTTACGAACGAATTTATATTTAATTTTCATTGTGAAAAGTGTGTGAAATATAATATACTATCATTGAAACAGAATTTTTTGAAAAATTGGGGAACATATAAAAAATTTAGTTTAAGGTATAAAAAATTTTTCTTTGTATCTGAAAACTATGAAAAATTCTAAATTTTCAATGTAAGATATGTGTACTCAATGAACACCCTAAGGAATGTGTATTTGTTTAACCCCCAAGTACACTTCACAGGACTCCAAAAGTTTATGATAACTATTCCTGGACTGCTGGCACTCATTGTTAAACTTGATGGCCTTGTAATTATTCTAGTTTAATTTAAATTATAGAAAAAAAATTTTTTACAAGTGTCCGTATAAGGAACCACAAGTCCCAATTATGGACATACATATCTATATTAGGGACAGGTGACTCCTCATTGATATACTACACTGTGGGAAGATCTATTATTTCAACGGATTTTTGAGGGGGGCACAGTAAATATCTTTAGAACACGAACATTAGAGGGCAGTGAGGGGGGGGGGGTCTTTGAAAATTCTAATATTTCTGCTCTTTATTCAGAATATACTGTACGGATACTAATATTAAGTCTAAATATCTTCTTAAACATTGATTTCTGAGAATTAGTATTTAAAAAGAAGAGCATTAAACATATATTTTTCAAATTTATGAATCTGATATACTTCCAATATAGATATAACCCAAGTAGCATCAACCCATCGGATTTTGCTCTGCCGATCATCGAACTCCTCGAAAACTGATTCATAACGCACGATGACATCGTTTCAATCAGTATCCGAGCACGGTTTTCGATGAGCTACTTTTCATCGGAAAGTGATATCCTTCCGATCAACTCTCCCGATGAAAATAAGCCGATTATCCAAAATTGATCCTAAATTCATAGGCACGGGACTACACTGCTCGTAAATTGCTCCAAATCTCATTGTATTTCGAGCAAAACTCATCGGATTTTTCTGCTCGGAATCTGTTTGGGCCGATGAGACATATTTAAGCAATTCTCGATGAGAACTCATCGAATCCGATCATCGGCCGATGAGAATTTCATCGGGTTTCGATGAATGGCCGATTATTGGCCGATGAGATTATGCTGCTAGGGAAGGCGCCCATACTTGGAACCGGGCGTAGTTTGAAAAGTCTTGTAAAAATTCGCAAAGGAAGCACTTACAAGCAATATGCAATATTAGTCAAAAATAAGTTTTACCAGATTTCAACAACATGCCACTTTTCAATATTGAACGATATTTTCCCATACAATTCCCGAAGCGTAATATATTTCCAACTGCTCTTCTTCACAGACATGTAGCGAAATCTTTGTTACTTTTAAATATATTAAGGGTGTTCATACGAGGCTCAAGTACCTTATTGTTTAAATTCTAAAGCTGTCATATTTTATCCCTGTCTCTTTTTAAGTTATTAGAGTGCACTGTGTGTTAAAAAAACACAATAAATATAAAGTACAGAATTGAAACGCAGCAAAGTAAAAAAGCTTATACCGACAATGAGAAGTCATGAAATCATGAGGGGTGAGTCACAACAAACTGAACTTGGACAACTTTGATGAGAGTTCATTTCTTCAGCTTTGAATTTTAGCGTATTGCGGAGAATTTGGACTTTTTGCAAACAGAAATCTCGCTCTTGTACTTCTCGTACTCGCTCTTGTATCTTGAGTCTCGCTCTTGTATCTTGAGTCTCGCTATTGTATCTTGAGTCTCGCTATTGTATCTTGAGTCTCGCTCTTGTATCATGAATGCCCTTTTCCTAGCCTCAAACACAGTCTATTGGAAAATATAAAAGTAACATCAATAAAACTTTAAAAAAAAATTACAAACATTTTTAAAATATCTGAAATTTTCTTACAGGGTTTCCGAATCTGTTCCGGTGACTAAATATATATATATATGTTTTTTCCTAGACAATAATTGTGTAGCTTAAAAAATTTCAAAAAAATAAAGTGACAAAATGCTAATGTTTGTTGCGTCTATCTTATTCTTGTACATTTTTTTTCTCGATAATGAATCCGAAATTGGTTGAAAACATTTATGGCCTCAAACACAGTCTATTTTTTTAAGCACCCCAGAGACCCCCGTACCTTCCAATTTGCTTGGATTAACCGGTTTTGTATGGTCTCTGGGACATTTATTTAAAAAACAAAAGTACATATTTTGAACAAAAATGTACGCAGTCTATTGGAAAATATAAAAGTAACATCAATAAAACTTAAAAAAATAATTAACAAACGTTTTAAAAATGTCTGAAATTTTCTTACAGGTTTTCCGAATCTGTTCCGGTGACTAAATACATATATATTTTTTCCTAAACAATCATTGTGTAGATTAAACAATTTCAAAAAAATAAAGTGACAAACTGCTAATGTTTGTTGTGTCTATCCATTCTTGTACATTTTTCTTTCTAGATAATGAATCCGAAATTGGTTGAAAACATTTATGACAAAAACGTAAAAGTAAACTAAAATGAACTGAAAATGACAACTTCTTTTGTAAAAATGTCAACAAGCCTGCGTCTGATAATTCTAGCTCTAAAATATGTGGCAGAAAAACGCCTTTTTAAAATAGACTTTAGAAGTATTTATTCTCTTGCGAGGAAACAAAAAGAAACGGTTTCTAAAGATAGGTTTGGGAATACGGTTGAATAATGAACCAATTACTATTATACCTCCCAAGGCTCCTAATTAACTTCACTGTTCAGTGAAAAGCTTTAACTGGGAAGTGTAATTTCTGAAATAGCTAGTAAAAGTTAAAGTAGGACTAACTAAACTAACTAAACCTATTACCAGTAGAAACTTTTTTCTTTTTTTTGTAAGTGATTTTGTCATGTATTTTTTTTTTTTTTTTTCATTTGAGTTTTAATAGAAATATTACAACAAAAGTATTAAAACTGATTTACTCATTGTGAAATCTTATTTTTTGTCGATTAATTCTTGCAAATATTTATTGTTTTTTGTGATAAAAAACATATTTTTGTTTTCAAAGGAAATTAATTTTAGGTCTTAAAAATGAATTAAATATTGCTTTCACTAACATGAAATTAGAAGTATATGTGAAAAAAAAACTTTCTAAATTACAAGTAGTAAGTAAGTTATGATGTTTTTTTTGCTTTTAAACTTCGTACTTTTTTTTTTTTTTTTTTACTTTGGTCTAAACTGATAACAATAAAAAAAACCTAAATTTAAAATAAAAGGACACAAAGCAATTATTGAACAAGTTAAATTGTAAAATAGTTATTTAAAGTTTTATGAAAAACAACAGAAATCCAGTTAATCAAAACGATTTAAAGATTTCTACTGCATTTTAAGGGAGTAAGTTTGCATTGACGCTTTTTACTGCCTGCTTAAATAATAGTACTGAGGTCTGGATTTTTTTCTTCTTCCGTTTTTTAGTTTACAAATATCCTTCTCTATCGCAAAACTGTATTATATACTCTAACAAAAAAAAAAAAAGGTACTTAAACTCCTTCACACTAAAAATGTTCCATTAAAATGGAGGGGATTTTGTTTGGTTTTTTTACACTTGTCTGAAAAACATAGATTTTTTGTGGGATTTTTTTTTAATGCATCTTTTAGAAAGGTTATGATTTGATCCTGAAAGATATATATACAGGGTGTCCACTCCAATCGTGGACCAATAGCTAATTTCTAAACCGTTAGAGATAAGCATATAGTTTATTTAGGAAAAAATCTCCAAATTACGAAAGGAATTTTGGGTCTATTCAATATTTTTCAAAAAATCAAATTTTGAAAGAGTTACGAAATTTAAATTTTTATACAGCCCCCCAGTCCTATCAATCATATTTAATAAAACATTCTTGACACTGTAACGTTTAAAACTAAAAAAAAATCACTCTTCTACGACAAAAATTGACCGAGTTATGACGTTTTGAAAAATCAAGATTTTGAAAGAATTCGCATACGGTCCCTTAAGCGATCTCTCGATGACGTCACGAAACA
The DNA here is from genome assembly GCA_038373865.1 of Uloborus plumipes. Lineage (NCBI taxonomy): Eukaryota > Metazoa > Arthropoda > Arachnida > Araneae > Uloboridae > Uloborus > Uloborus plumipes. Next base: position 52,817 of record JAXGGA010001727.1, on the reverse strand, counting down.
ATGCAAAATCTTGATTTTTCAAAACGTCATAACTCGGTCAATTTTTGTCGTAGAACAGTGATTTTTTTTTAGTTTTAAACGTTACAGTGTCAAGAATGTTTTATTAAATATGATTGATAGGACTGGGGGGCTGTATAAAAATTTAAATTTCGTAACTCTTTCAAAATTTGATTTTTTGAAAAATATTGAATAGACCCAAAATTCCTTTCGTAATTTGGAGATTTTTTCCTAAATAAACTATATGATTATCTCTAACGGTTTAGAAATTAGCTATTGGTCCACGATTGGAGTGGACACCCTGTATATACCTGGTATATGTGTTGTGCTCTAAGGAATCAGTAACTTATAATTAAGCGATAGCTAATACGAAAGAATCTGCATACATCTTTAAAGTTTTTTGTATTTAAGAGAGAGGGAAACAAACAAAAAATAATTAAATTAAAAGGAACAATCAATGACGAGCATGAAATATAATCTTTAAATTATTGAAATTTTTACCAGTAACAAAACTTCGGATATAATTTGGAGTAAACCTGAAGTCTCGGCGTTATTTACCGGCTCATGTTTTATGTATATTGTAATATTTCTACTCATTTGTATAGCTTCTTCTGAACAGAAAATAAGTTCAGACATTTCGGAAAACTCTGGCAAAAATGAGTCATTTAAAATTTATTTAGCTACATATTTAAAAGAAGCTGCATGAATGTTACATGTTCTTACGCTTTTGAAATTAGTTTAATATGTTCACTTGTCGCATGAGTTGAGAAACCATTGTAGCTAATCGTCTGTGCATTTGACAATTAGATGGCAGTAAAAACAGCACGTTATAATATTCAGTAAAGTTAAACTGTTTACGTGCTTATATAATTTATATTAATTTCCGTTTGTATCAGAAAATGACATTTTATTTCCCAGAAAAATCTCTAAGGTGCTAATTAGGGATGCAGCAATAGACATATTGGCTGATTACCGATTAATCAGCTGAGACGATAAATGATAAGGATGGTTACTTTTAATGCTTGCTCATTTCATATAAAATCAACAAATTTTCAGACATTTTCATGCCGAACAATTTTTGATTTTGATCAAATTTGGTAGGTAATATGCACCAATATTTTGTACTTCCAAACTGTTTTATGTTTTTCGTGAAAACATTTTATTTTCGCGATATAGCCATTTTTTTGCTCCGCCAATGAGTCAGCGTTTTTGTCGGCATTTTTTATCTTTTTTCTAAGAGCTCTGGTAAATTTATTTAAATTGGTAGAAGGATCAAACAAGGCTTACTTTACAGCTGAAAGAATAAACTTTGATTTGTGAATAAAAATATTGAAATTAACGATTTAAATTAAGCCTAAATGGAAATTTTTCTTCATCCGCGGTTCAAAAAGTGCCGTTTTCATCATTTCAAGCATGAAAAAGTATGTGAAGGACTGACAGTGGGGTTCTAACTTTTTTCACTTAAACCTACGTATAGATACTAGAAGCACAGAAAAATAAAATGATACCGGGAGTCCTTTGTATAAAAAAATGCTGAAACTTAAGAAAAAATGAAAACTGGCCTTTTTTACTCCCAAAAACGCTCTGTGAAACAGGTAGTAAGACTTTTCAAATGCATGGAGTAAGAAGGTGTTATATTGTCCTTTAAAACGAAACAAAAACTAGCTTGTTTTTGAAAGTCATTAAATATATATATAAACTTTCAAAGTAATACAATAATAACTCTTGCTAACAACTTAAAACATGGGTTGGTTAGGGTGTTGGTAGGTTGTTGGTGGAGGTTAGTTTGATTTGGGATGGTGTTGATGTTGTTTTTTTTTTTGGTTGATTAGTGGTGGGTTTTGTATTGGATTTGTGGGGAATTAATGTATGGTGTGGGAAAAAGAGTTGAGATGTGAGTGTATGGTGTGAGGTGGAAGTGATTATATTGAGATGAGAAGTGGTGAGGAATGGATGAGTTTAAAGTGTTTGGAGATGAGAAGGTGAGTGGGAGTGGTGGGGATGAGGTTGGGAGAATTGTGGAGATGAGAATTGATGTTGAAGTGATGATTTTGAAGTGGTGGGTAGTGGTGTGGGGTGATTGGGTAGTGATGGATGAAAGGAAGTGGTTGGGTGTGATTGGGGGTGGTTTTGTAGTGGTTGGGGGTGATTGTGTAGTGATGGGTGGAAGGATGTTTGGGGGTGATTTTGTGTGTGGGTGATTGGGTTGTTTTTTGGTTGAGATGGGGTGGGAAGGATGGTTGGGGGGTTAAGAGGGGGTGGGAAAATTAATGGGAGTAGGAATTAGAATATGAGGTTAAAGTGGTGAGAGAGGTTTGAATTAGAGAGTAATAATAGAGTAATTGAGTAGTTGTTGGTGTAATTATAGGATGTGGGTTATTTTTGGGGTGTGGGGTTTTGGGGATGATGTTTTGGGGTGAGGGTAGTAAGAGGGAAGTGGTTTGAGGGTGAGGGATGTGGGGATGAGGTTTGGGGTGGGTTGGTTGTGTGGGGAATTGTTATATGTGAGAGGGTTGGGGATGAGGTTTGGGGTGAGGTTGGTGTGATGGGGGAGTGGGTTGTGTGAGATGAGGTGGGGATGAGGGTTTGGGGTGAGGTTGGTGTGATGGGGAAGTGGGTTGTGTGAGATGAGGTGGGGATGAGAGGTTGGGTGAGTTTGGTGTTGATTGAAGTTGTGTTGTTTGGAGGATGTGGGATGAGGGTTTACGGCGAGATTGTTCCGATGTTGAAGCTTGTTCTGGGGATTATCTGATTTTGTTCGATGAATGTTTGCTCTGCTTATTTCATCGGGAAAACTGAGCGGAAGGAATCGCTTTCCGATGAAAAGTAGCTCATCGAAAACCGTGCTCGGATACTGATCGGAACGATGTCATTGTGCGTTACAGGATCAGTTTACGAGGAGTTAGTTGATCGGCCGAGCAAAATCCGATGAGTTGATGCTACTTGGAGTTGTCCTTCGTTATGTAAAAATTGCTTAAATTTCAGAAAAAAATGAAAAATGGTCTTTTTCACTACTCAAAAACAGACTGTAGTACAGGTAGTAAAAATTTGCAAATGATCAAGCAAGAAGGTGTTACTTTGAACTAGCCATTACACAGCCTCCGAAAAATGAAATTTTATGCAAGAATTTTTTGACATAAGTTAAAGCAATTATGAACATAAAGTATTTTTATGCAAGAACTCTAAAAATATGTATTATTAAATAAATAATAAATATATCGTAAAAATTTACTTGCGACGTAGAAACATCTGAAAAAGTTATACTTAAAACGTTTTATTTCTTTTATCAGAGTTTTCTTTTAATTTTTAATGGATGTTTAACTCATCATTATGAAGATTAACTCAAATAAATAATTAATTAACAAAATTCCCTTTTAATTGTAGTTTAATAAAAAATGTAGAAATTTCGGATTTTTGTAAAAAATTCATTCAAATGTAAATCTAAAACTAGAACTTTCTTAGCGACAAGCAATTAAATTTTAAAAACTTATTTCAATTAGTGTGTGGACCACATTCACACCACTGGTTTACTAGTCAAGCAAAAGGTAATGCTTTGGAAAAAAAAAAGTTCACTACTGTAAACTAGCAATTTTACATTTTATTACTGTAAAATTAGCAATTTTAGTTTAATACTGTAAAATTAACAGGTTTTAGTTTTTTACTGTAAAGCTAGGTGTATTGTACTTTAAAAATAACTGATTTTTTGCAGTACAGAAGCCTTTTTTGTGTACCTTGATTTTATTAACAAAAAATGTCAAGTATAAACATGTGTGTAGTACATCCACTTAATTCAAGAATTAGTGAAAATAAAAGTAACCAACCTAAGGGAATGTGTAGGAATAATCCACTAATGATTTATCGGTTACATTTTTTTTAATTGCAAGTTAAACATGGGGCTAAAATGTACGATGCTCCCTTACTGAATCATTAAAATATTTATTTTGAGCTGAGTTGCGCGAATAATTAATAACATTTAATGCATTTTAAAGACATTAAGATTATGCTCCGGATACAAACGAGCATTAATTATATTTATTTGCTATTTCAAATGCCAATCTCTTTTCAACACATTCTTTAAAGTAAGTTATGACGCCTCTATTCAACAGAAAGTAAAGTTTCTTGAGAAAACATAAAACAAGCAATTAAAAAAATATTTTATGATTGGTTTGAGTAAGCGTTAATATATGATTTTTTGATTGCTTTCTGGAATAATTTAAAATTTTCCATGCATTATTAACTGAAATATTTCCCTTATTATAAGAGAAATATTTGAACTAGGAATTTAAATTAATTCCGCTGCATTCCTTTAAGTAGGCCGTTTATTAAAATTCTGATTTCATAACACATTTTGATTGACGTTTAAAAAAATTTTTTTTGGTAACTATGATAAGGAAATTATTTTTATCGCAAAAATATATATGTGTTTTCTTGTATGATATTATGGATACGTAGACATATTTAGTTATATTTTAAAATCAATAACATTCTTTATTAGACACATGTTAATTTTTTTCCTACAAAAAATTAAAACACAACACACGATTTTTTCTCTAAAAAAATATTAAAAAAAAAAAAGAATATTAATAAAAATGTGAAAACGATTTTTTTTAACCTATTGGTGATAAATTCTTAAATACGTTTGGTGGTAAAAAAAAGCAAAAGGAAAAAAACATAGTTCGTTTCAAAAACAAAGCACGCAAGCAACAAGCATATTTCTAACAATACTATATGCACAAAAACTTCTTTGTGCTGGCGTCAAAAAAAAAGAAAACTTTCTTTCGCAAAACGTATTTCCTTTTCACTTATTTTCTACACTTTCATGCAACCTAAAAAATATAATTCATTTCAATTGCTTATGTTTACTTCCTTTTACATGGTAAAGGAAGTAGTGTGATCGCGAAAAAAAATCACTCAAATTTCGGCTTAAATTTCTCTTTTGCTCAACCCCAATGAACGTTGGGTCGTTTTTCCGACCCGTCAGCACATGCATATGCACATATGAATATATAAGCAGACGAAACATAATCTTCAACCACCCTCAAGTTAAATACGACGAGTTTTCTTGTAACTTATGTGCGTACGTATGTATCTCGCATAACTCTAAAACGGTATGCCGTAGAGAGGAGTCGTATCTTGGAAAACAACAAAACGTTTTGGGGGGACAGGCATATAATTGCTAGATAATTCCGTGCAACATGGCTCCCGAAAGATTATTTTATGAAAAAATATTCAGCAAGTAATATTTTCAGTCCCCAATGTGACCTGGGGCCTGGGTTTTTTGTAATTGGGATACATGCATTTAGTTCTATGATAAGTAAAAAAAGTAAACATTGTTTATTTTCAGAAAACTTATTAAATAGCACTGAGAATAAATGAAAACAAAATTCTGTTGGTTAATTACATGTCATCTTTCAATTAAGTAATCGAAGTTAAAATTCCGTATTTCACTTTTGAATTTAGTACTTGAATCTTTAACATTTTAACTTATATTTTAGTGCATATTGCTCAGACATGTATTATTTTTAAACGTTTTGGGGGGACAGGCATATAATTGCTAGATAATTCCGTGCAACATGGCTCCCGAAAGATTATTTTATGAAAAAATATTCAGCAAGTAATATTTTCAGTCCCCAATGTGACCTGGGGCCTGGGTTTTTTGTAATTGGGAAAAATGCATTTAGTTCTATGATAAGTAAAAAAAAAGTAAACATTGTTTGTTTTCAGAAAACTTATTAAATAGCACTGAGAATAAATGAAAACAAAATCCTGTTGGTTAATTACATGTCATCTTTCAATTAAGTAATCAAAGTTAAAATTTCGTATTTCACTTTTGAATTTAGTACTTGAATCTTTGACATTTTAACTTATATTTTAATGCATATTGCTCAGACATGTATTATTTTTATATTAATGATAAAGAGACTTTTACTGAAGTTAATTATGAACATTATGAAAATTTTCATACGTTAACTGTTGAATACATCTGCTTCTTTTAAGATCAACTCTTGCTGTCCAATTATGATTCCAAAATCGACAAAGAAACGACTTTTAAATTGAGATTTAAAAAAAAAAAAAGGCAGCTGACAACAACGATACTTTTATCCTAATACTTAGCATTCACATGCTAGAAAATATCTACGAACATTGTTGGATATTAAACTGCAAAATGTAAAGTAAAAATGCTTTTTCATAATTTAGGATTAAACTTTTTTTTTTTTTTTTTTCAGAGCATACATTTTGCCTTATTCTATGCCAAAGTGTTAAGAATATTGTACTTTTATTCCATTTTAGTGTATCAAACACATTTATTTAGTTTCTCATAAGCTATAAAATAATTCATGGAAGTAATAAAAGTGCGGTTGAGCTTTCACCATACATTAAGATGCGTATTTTATGCTTTTAAAAGTACATCGGTTAGTTTAAAAGGAATGTTTATTCATTTAGACTCACCGTCCGTCATAAATTCAATGCAAGGCATTTTTCTTCAGCTTAAATCAACTTTTAAATGTACACTGCGATGCAAAAGTTTAGACAAAATGCAAATATGTAAATAAAAAGAAAACTATTCAACGAAACGCTTTCAAATTTCTACTGCAGGTACACAATATGATCCAAAATACATGTCTGAAGTTCTTATAACTATAACTGGAATCAAATTTTGGATATTACAAAAGACATTTTTTTACATTGTTACAAAAGTTTAGACAATAGTCAGATTTTATGCAAATATCCCTTGAAATGTGATTGGTGGAGGAAATGCGGGACTGTATTATTCATTTATAAAGTGCAGAGATTGCTGAATAAATAATCAAAATCTCAAAAGCTCTTTAGTTCTCATGCAAAGAAGATCAGAAAGTTTGGAAGCCGAAATTTGAAAATGAACCCACTTTATTAATTATTTGTCTTTTAAATCAGCTCTAGTATGGTAGTACATTGTTTTTTACTTTGTGGAGAGCAAATTCAGACATGCGTATCGATCAAAAAGTCCAAGAAAAATTATATTTCTTAAGGATGAAGGAATTGAAAAAACGGCTCAGACTGACGATTCGCCCCTTAATCCTACAAAACTTCAACTTGGGTCAAAAACAGCACGTGACAGCATAAGTAGATGAACAACTGAATCGGAATGCATAAAAAAAACAAAGAATTGTGCTTGAGCCTTTTCAGACAGAGTGTCCCAAATAAGCCAGATTTTATTGGTAAAAGCAGCACAGCATATGATCATTGGATATTTCTCAAGTCCCGCGAAAAGAATTATAATCCATCTAGGCCATCCCAATTTTAATAATTTTTATCAAAGAAAGTACCATTCATTTTTTAGTCACGATGATACATATGCTGCTTTTCACATTAAAATCTGGCTTATTTGGGACACTCTGTCCGAAAAGGCTCAGGCACAATTCTTTGTTTTTTTTATGCATTCCGATTCAGTTGTTCATCTACTTATGCTGTCACGTGCTGTTTTTGACCCAAGTTGAAGTTTTGTAGGATTAAGGGGCGAATCGTCAGTCTGAGCCGTTTTTTCAATTCCTTCATCCTTAAGAAATATAATTTTTCTTGGACTTTTTGATCGATACGCATGTCTGAATTTGCTCTCCACGAAGTAAAACACCATGTACTACCATACTAGAGCCGATTTAAAAGACAAAAAATTAATAAAGTAGGTTCATTTTCAAATTTTGGCTTCCAAACTTTCTCATCTTCTTTACACGAGAACTAAAGAGCTTTCGAGATTTTGATTATTTATTCAGCAATCTCTGCACTTTATAAATGAATAATACAGTCCCGCATTTCCTCCACCAATCACATTTTAAGGGATATTTGCATAAAATATAACTATTGTCTAAACTTTTGCAACAATGTAAAAAAATGTCTTTTGCAATATCCAAAATTTGATTCCAGTTATAGTTATAAGAACTCCAGACATGTATTTGGGACCATATTGTGTACCTGCAGTAGAAATTTGAAAGCATTTCGTTGAATAGTTTTCTTTTTATTCACATATTTGCATTTTGTCTAAACTTTTGCATCGCAGTGTATTAGACTTTTAAGCACGGCAGCCATATCTTTTCCAGAAATGTAATCCAAAAAGGAGAAAGTAACAAGCAGCTTTATGCGCTAAAATAAAGTAGAAAATTCTTGAAGATGATAATGCTATGTGTTTGATCTATATTCATTACGCAAAAAGGATTTTCTGATGGTATTTTTCATTCAAGGAAGCTATTTCATTTCTTCTTTGTGTTTATTTTTTAATCCCTCTGAAATTGAGTTAAGTAAAAGTGTTCATCCTTGCGTAGTTCATAAACGGCGTAGAGCATTATTTTTGAAATGCAATTCTGGTGCTAATATTACTAAATGTTAGTGGTTAGTGGTAAGATACATTTATATATTTTTCTTCCAGGCTGTATAAATATACTTGTTTCTCAGTTAAATTAATGTTTTTTGTAGAATGTATGTATATTTATATAAACATACATATATATTACTTAACAAAGAATTTCTCAAAAATAAATAAAAAAGGCGAAAGTGAACGATATAAATTTATTTTTATATGAATGTATTTCTGAACCCTTAATTCTTATCCTGATTTTGAAAAACTAAAACACAAAAAAGTCGCAATATGCTTCAATTATTTGAAACTTTCGGATGTTAAAACACTGAATGAATAAACATGATAAAAACAATTCACTAAAGACCTGAAATAAGGCATTATTAACATTTCAAGGCATAATAAACATTTAAGTGCTAATTTTAGCAGGTCAATTTAAGATACAATTCTCCCTCTTTTTTTTAACCCATTAATGCCTGACATTTTTTTCCAAAGATATTTTGTATACTGGTTACAAACAATGTTTAATGGACAGGAAAAATAGTAAAAAAAAAATATTATGTAAAAAATAATTGTTTTTATTAAGGAAAGAAAAATCGTCCCTTAAAAGTTACGATAGACCCCAGATGGTACATACTTTTTTTACTAAAATTTTTTTCTGCCTACGATATAATATTTAAAAAGACATTTCATAAGAAGAAATAAAATCAGCAATTAACATAAACTGGGAAGCTGGGAATAACTTTGAAAACTTAGCTTTTTTTCTTGAGATTGTGAACGATGTCAATTTTGATAAAGATCGTATTAAAACTGCTACAGAACACCCTTTACAATGGTTATGTGCTGCAATCTGTTAATAAAGAATTGCAACAATACCAAGGTACTAATTGAACACTAGTATTTGATTGAAATATTCATTTTAGGGAAATTCAGACCCTTTTTTGGACCGTCCCTAAAAAGGGACGCTAGGCATTAATGGGTTAATATGAGAAAAAAGAGACAACGTTTCTTCGCATTAGTAATCGATATATTTTTTGACATTGAGCTATTTTATGTTAATTCAAGACAATGTCTCTTATTTTAAATATGAAAAAAAAATGTATCGAAAACATACCATATTACTTCTGTTTATTGAAATGAACAAAACTATAGATTACTATAGCTGTCTTACATTAGTGATGGGGGAATAGAAAGGCAATTGATTATTAATTCGGATTCAGATGATTAAATGTAACCATTTTATCATTTTTCTGACCTTATAATATGAAAGCTCGTATGTTTCATGTTTTCGTAGCTTCTTTTTAGTTCGTAAGAAATAAATCATCTTGAAACTGATTGCAGAAGTTATTAAAACTTCTCCGGATATTGGAATTTTTGCTTTAGTGTATCACGGGCATTCCAAAAAAACCGTACCGTAAAGTCGGGTTACTTGGACCCACAAGGAGGTTACTTGAGGCCACAGTAAAATGATAAAATCTGAGTTTGGTACTAGCGTTAGATATTGCAGAGTGCTTCTACCTTGCGGAGAAACGAGGAACTACGTGCAAGTCTTCAACTAATAAGTACCAAACCTAGATTTTATCATTTTACTGTAATGGGCTCAAGTAAACCCCTAGGGTCCAAGTAACCCGACTTTACGGTACTTAATCTTTTGCTGTCATGTTAGTTTTAAAGGAATTCATTCATTCATAAAGGACTTCATAAACTGAAAAATGCTAGCATTACATACCCAAGTAGCATCAACTCATCGGATTTTGCTCGGCCGATCATCGAACTCCTCGTAAACTGATCCCGTAACGCACGATGACATCGTTCCGATGTTCATCGGCCGATGAGATTATGCTGCTAGGGTAATATTTCTGTGCTTTTCCAGTTTTAAACTGGAACCTCTGCTGCCAGCATTATACTGCAAAAAACAGTTTATTTTTTGTAGCGCATGGTGCGGCAAGTACTAAAACAGATGGTATTCAGCATTACTCACCTCGTTGGCAGCATGCGGTAACAATAACAGGAGATTGATTTGAGGATTTTTGGGCCCAAGTTTGTTATGTCATTCGTATGTGTACAGTGTTCTCTTTTTCATCGTGAAGACCATACGGCCCTGTATATTATACACTGAAGAGCCAAAAAAAACTGGCATACCTGCCTGATTTCCTGTAGGGCCCCCGCGATCACACAAAAGTACCGTAACACAATGTGGCATGGACTTGACTAATGTCGGAAGTTATGTTGGAGATAATTGACACCATGAATCCTGCTGTGCTGTTCATAAATTCATTGGAGTGCGAGGTGATGGAGATCTCTTCCGAACAGCACGTTTCAAGGCATATATGCTCAATAATGTTCATGTCAGGGGATTTCGGTGTCCAGCGGAGGTTTCTAAAGTCAGAAGACTATTCCTGGAGCGACTCTGTAGCTATTCTGGACGTGTGGGGTGTCGCAGTGTCCTGCTGAAATCCCCCAAGTCTGTCGGAATGCATAATGGAAATGAATGGGTGCAGGTGATTAGACAGGAGGCTTACGTACCTGTCACTTGTCAGAGTCGTATCTAGACGTGTCAGGGGTGCCATATAATGCCACATGCACACGCCCCACACCATCACAGACCCTCCAGCGGCTTGAGCAGTCCCCTGTTGGCATGTCGGGTCCATAGATTCATGAGGTTGTCTCCATACCCGTACATGTCCATCAGCTCTATGCAACTGAAAACGAGACTCGTCAGACCAGGCAACACGTTTCCATTCAGAAACAGTCCAACATCGGCGTTGATGGGCCCAGGTGAGGCATTAAGCTTTGCGTCGTGCCGTGATCAAGGGTACAACGGGAAGGGGTCTTCGGCTCCGAAAGCCCACACTGGTGATGTTTCGTTGAATGGTTCGTACGATGGCACTTGTTGATGGGCCAGCATTGAATTCTGCAGCGATTTGCGGAAGAGTTGCTCGTCTGTCACGTTTAATGATTCTCGTCAGTCGTTGCTGGTCCCATTCTAGCATTTTTTCCCAGCCACAGCGATGTCGTAGGTTCGATGTTTGACTTGATTCCAGATATTTACGGTACACTCATCAAATTGTCGTACGTGAAAATCCAAATTTCATCGCTACTTTGGGGATGCTATGTCCCATCTCTCATGCGGCAACTATAACACCACGTTCAAACCCCCCTAAAACTCACTAAAGCCGTCATTGTAGTAGCAGTAATTGATCTAACAACTGCACCTGATACTGGTTGTTTTATATACGCGTTGCTGACCGCAGTGTCGTACTCTGATTGGTTCCAGATCTCTTTATTGGCATACGCATGCCTGTACCAGTTTATTTGGCTCTTCAGTGTAGTAATAAATTGATGTGTCACGATATATCAGTGCTGTCCTATGTCCGCACATGTAGTTTACACCTCGTCCCTTTATTCGTGTACATTCCGCTTTCAAACCGCACTGATATCTGCAAAGAAAAATTGTTGCTATGACTTTCGCCCCCAACCCTCCCATAATATGAATATAAATATATAACTTTTTTTAAACCCTTTTTTTAGACTATACTAGACTAATAGTTGCAAAACTAATGCTTTCATCTTTTCAATACAGGTTATTTCATAGGGGGGCATCGTAGTACATCAAAGGCACAAGTGCCTGACTGTTTAATTTCCTCTTTGAAATTCCACTTGCACAAATTACCGGTTTCTTTCTTGTGTAAACGAGTAAGCAAACTTTCTTTGCGAAGTAAAAACCTTGATATAAATTCTAATTTCCTGGTTGGATACTTTATGAACGTTTTTTGCTTTAAAATACATTTCTTTTTGCTTCCACATTTCAACGTCTTTTTAAAAGTTTTTATGCTTTAGTTTAGTTATAAGGAAAATTGTGTTTAGTATTCCAAAGAAGCAGTACATCATTCATGGGAAATGAATACATTAATTCAAGAAGCTATTCAAAAAATAATAATAATAATAATAATATAATAAAAGGAGAGAGAAAACCTACAAAACCAGACTCATGTTTATTTTGAAATAATTTCAGATTCCCGTGTTACAAAAAGATATATTGTAAAAATTATCATATTTTTTGGTTATTTTTTGAAATAAGTCCTATAATGCTATGCAAAAGAAAAAAAATACGCTTTAAGAAAGTTGCCCTGACTTTCAGTTAATGTTTTCACAGAGTAAATATTTACGCTACGTATGCAAAATGCATCTAAATTTTAAATAAAGTGTAATCTTCACGATTTTCCTTTTAACTTTGTCCGCACAAAATATTTAAAGGCAAAAATGAAGGGATATATCACTTATGCATAAATATGTATAGTAAAGTATAAAACATATTAGTTATATTTTATTCAAAATATTTCTTATCTTGTTTTCTATCTTTATAGAGTTTTTTTCATTATCTTTGCTCTTATTTCGCATATTCTTAGAGGCCTTTATTATAGCCGTCTAGCTTCCAAGAAAACATTTGTGCATACTACTTTAAGCGGATGTTTTTCTTTGAAAGTCACCATTACAATCCACTCAGTTTTTAGTTGTAGCCAGCTTTTGAGATTTTTTAACTACTGAGACATATAAGAGTGTTTTGAAGTACTCAAAATTTCAAAATGCTGAAACCAGTTATGGATGAATTAGATTTATTTTTACTTTTATATAAGGGGAAAATTTTGTTATATAATAAATACAGTTTATAAATACGTGAAACAACATTAGTGCGCGTCGAAATCAGACTTAGATACTTCCCTAGCAGCATAATCTCATCGGCCGATGATCGGCCATTCATCGAAACCCGATGAAATTCTCATCGGCCGATGATCTGATCCCGATGAGATTATTTCATCGGGAATTGCTCCAATATGTCTCATCGGCCAAACAGAATCCGAGCAGCAAAATTCGATGAGTTTTGCTCGAAATACGATGAGATTTGGAGCAATTTACGAGCAGTGCAGTCCCGTGCCGATGAATTTAGAATCAATTTTGGATGAAAATACGATGTGATTTAGATCAATACGCGAGCAGTGCTGTTCCGTGGCGAAGAATTTAGGATGAAAATACGATATGATTTAGATCAATATACGAGCAGTGTAGCTCGTGGCGACGAATTAAGGATCAATTTTGGATAAAAATACGATGAGAGTTGGATCAATATACGAGCAGTATAGTTCCGTGGCGATAAATTTTGAATAGTTTTCTTTTTTTCCCTTAAACAAGTGCGACTGGCCAACTCTAGGATCGAATTCGGGTTATCGGCGCGGAAAGCCAACGCTCTACCACCACGCCACCAAGTCTACGATTAATGAGACCAACACTGCATATTTAATAAAAATTTGAGATTGGGAAAATTGTCATCAGAAAATTTGATCATTACGACCTCTTTCCGATGAAATCTGTAACTTGGCATATTTTCATCGGGAAATTTGATTGGACGTATATAGTTTTCCGATGAAACATAGCTCGGCTAATTTTCATCGGGAAATTTGATCGGAAGGATATCGTTTTTCGATGTAATATAGCTCGGGTAGTTTTCATCGGGAAATGTGATCGGAAGGATATCGTTTTCCGATGAAATATAGCTCGGCTAATTTTCATCGAGAAATGTGATCGGAAGGATATCGTTTTCTGATGAAATATAGCTCGGCTAATTTTCATCGGGAAACTTAATCGGAAGGATATCATTTTCCGATGGAATATAGCTCGGCTTATTTTCATCGGGAAAGTTGATCGGAAGGATATCGCTTTCCAATGAAAAGTAGCTCATCGAAAACCGTGCTTGGATACTGATCGGAACGATGTCATCGTGCGTTACGGGATCAGTTTACGAGGAGTTAGTTGATCGGCCGAGCAAAATCCGATGAGTTGATGCTACTTGGGTTAAGTTGCCATTTGCCATTTCCCTAGTAGCATAATCTCATCGGCAGATAATCGGCCATTCATTGAAACCAGCTGAAATTCTCATCGGCCGTAGATAAGATTCGATGAGTTCTCATCGATAATTGCTCAAATATGTCTCATCGGCCGAACAGAATCCGAGCAGCAAAATCCGATGAGTTTTGCTCGAAATATGTTGAGATTTGGAGCAATTTACGAGCAGTGCAGTCCCGTGCCAATGAATTTAGGATCAATTTTAGATGCTCGGCTTATTTTCTTTGGGAAAGTTGATCGGAAGGATATCGCTTTCCGATGAAAAGTAGCTCATCGAAAACCGTGCTCGGATACTGATAGGAACGATGTCATCATGCGTTACGGGATCAGTTTAGGAGGAGTTCGATGATCGGCCGAGCAAAATCCGATGAGTTGATGCTACTTGGGTTTTTCCTCAATATCCTTTAGTAACCGAAAAATAATGCGCGTGGGTTTTTTTTTTCTTTTTTTTTACGAACCAATTCATATCTATATATATTTTTGTTACAATAACGAATTTTGCGCAATTATATTTTGTAGAAATTTTTGTAGAGGGGGGGAGGAAGTCCCCCCCCCCCCTTCTATTGAGCAATCGATAAACATTACACAATTTCTTAAATAATAAGAAAGCAGCTGGATTTATGGGGCGAAATTGTTGTCCGCTCTGTATGGAAAAATGTCCAAAAGTATTTAATTTTATACTTCTTTTTTCATGTCTTTAAGGTAAAAATTAAATACAATCAGATATTGTAACGCCTGAGATCTTGAACTCTTATTAGAGAAATATTTTCGTCTCACATGCTCTTTGGTTGCTATCTTTCTTAGATGTATGTAGGCGGATAACTTTTCTTGGTAGAAATTAAGGCTCCGAGAATTTCAAATGCATTTTCTCTGAAAGATAAATCCCCTTTAACGTGGAGAAAACTTCCATTTAGAAACAATTATTATTAAATATACTTTGTTTGCATATTTTATGCATTTAACTATTAAATATTATTTTGTTTTCTTAATAAAATTCAAGTATATACTCAAAATTATCTTCATTTTCGAATTTGCATACATTTTGTTTTCTGAAATACTATAAAACGCCGATTTAGGGAATGATGAGTGTCTGGAGAAATCATTAAATGGGAAATATCGTCTATACCAGAAAGTAACTCAACTTGACACTAAACGTCCCTACGCGCGGAGTCAATAAGAGCTCAGAAGCAGTTACGGATATCCTCTAATTCGCCAAGTAGGCTGTGACGTTTTATCTAGCTCGTGTTTCATTGGCTGACGTCACGACGCCAGTGTCAAGAAACCTTGCAGTGTGTTATGTTATTTATGTATGTAAAATGTTATTTAGAATTGAAAGAGAGAGAAAGAGAGAGTTACTTAGCATTATTTACTTCTATTATTACTTGTTACAGTGCCGAAAATTATAAATTTAATATCTTCATCTGACCATTTAATTTCATTTCATTTCATTCATATTATATATTCTTATTCACTTAAATACCTATTACCATTTTTTTATTGATTGTGACTTTTCTCTGCTTTTTCAGTTGCTATTTAACATTTTTTTTTAACATTATACAATGCAAAAAAAAGGCTGCTGCTTTTATAGCTACTTGCAGTAGAGGTTCCACTTCAAAACTGTAAAAGCACAGTGATAAACTGTAAAATTTGTTATATTACAGTTTATTACTGTAAAACTAGCTATTTAAAGTTCAAAATAGCAATTTTATCAGAAAATTAGCAGTATAATACTAACATCAGAGGTTCCTGTTTAAAACTGTAAAATGCATGCAATAAATTGTGAAACAAGAAATTTTACAGCCCTTTACTGTAAACTAGTGGTGTTACAGTTTATTACTTTAAAACTACTCTAAATTTAGCGGTTTTATACTGTAAAAACAACTATTTTTTTACAATGTATACATGTTTTCTTTTTCCTCTTACTTCCAATAAGACTTGTTTCTAAACTGCATCTAGATTTTCTTATAGCATCATGTTAACTGTTTGACTTTCTCTATTCTTTTTTGATGGTATCAAGACCAGATTTCCCATCTCTTTATTTCAATTACGAAGACATTTTCCTCAGAGGTCATAAATCTTTTAAATTGTTATCCTTCTCCATGCGATATACCGTTTCCTCAATCTCATCTGGGAAAAAAAATATCAGTATCTTCTTTTCCCAGAGTAGTACATTGGAGTCCTTAAAATTTATGTTTTTTAATTCATTTTGTACTGAAGGTTTTACTGAAAACCTATTTCACTAGAATTCGGGTTGTTCAACTTATAATCTAAACAACTTATAAGGAAAATATTTTATTTATTTAGTCGTAACATCATGTATTTTTTTTAAATAAAGCAAATCATGTAATTAAATCTAACCCAAGTAGCATCAACTCATCGGATTTTGTTCGGCCGATCATCGACCTCATCGTAAACTGATCCTGTAACGTACGATGACATTGTTCCGATCAGTATCCGAGCACGGTTTTCGATGAACTACTTTTCATCGAAAGTGATATCCTTCCGATCAACTTTCACGATCAAAATAAGCCTAGCATCGAAAATTGATCCTAAATTCATCGGCACGGGACTGCACTGCTTGTAAATTGCTCCAAATCTCATTGTATTTCGAGTGAAACTCATCTGATTTTGCTGCTCGGATTCTGTTCGGCCGATGAGACATATTGGGGCAATTCCAGATGAAAATTCATCGAATCCGATCATCGGCCGATCAGAATTTCATCGGGTCTCCATGAATGGCCGATCATCGGCCGATGAAATTATGCTGCTAGGGAGTGTTTAGATAGTTTGTTTCAATTTTAAAAAGTGTCCAAGTTAAGTGTCCCCATTAAGTTGCCCAGCAGACATTAATTTTGAATTTCATATCTCATTGCAACAGTTAGGTGAAAATAACATTCTACGTTTCGAGGACTTTAAAACATTTTTTTCAAGGATATTGTGTTGTAACTAATTGTGCATATTTACTGCAAGACGTCATTAAACAGAAATATCGTGAAATAGCGAATGTTATAACCGCAATATTGATACTCGTATATTTGCGTTTAAATATCATATCAATAGTTCTTTATTTCGATCTCATTTAAGTCACTTAGAAGACCTTTAAAAATCTTTTGTATAGTTGCATTCACATATATTTTCTTTTTGCATTACAAATTAATGCTTAAGTTGAATTGAAGGTTTTTTAAAGGATTTTTCTTTAATCTTAATTTTTAAAAATTCAAATGATCCTAAAAACCTGCAAACCAACTTAAATTGATTTCTACATGAATAAAAATTTCATTTGACTAGCTGTTGTTGAGTGATGTAATTTTTATCACAATGGGTGTCTTCAAGCGAACTCCATTTCAATTATAATATAACTTTCAGTTTTATATAAACATAGCTGTTTACAACCACTACGTTATTGTCTTTCGTGTATGTATTTCCACTGCGTTCTGAAGTATATTTTAAACACAGAATGGAATGCTTTAAAGCCAAACTGCATTTCAAGCATTTATTTTTTTACTCTTAGAAACTCCAGAAAACGAGATTACATTTTAAAACAATATCTTATCTTCAAACCGGAAATTTTCTTATGTTTACGTTCCAAATAATGAAATGTCCAATCGAAATTAAAATGGTAACACAAATAAAGACATTCTTCATCGTCTTATGCAAAGACAATTCTTCCTCTTTTGCGCAAAGCTGTCATTTACGTAGAATCGTCTTAATTTAACGCATTAAACTTCCCACACCTTGCGTGCTCTTATTTTCTGCTTTCTACAAAGACGAAAAAGTTTAAGATCACGCAATAAATTTGCAAGAATAATCGAAATTTTTGTTTGTTTAAAAGTGTGTTTCAAATGAAAAAAATGCAATCAATTATTTTTTATTTTGAAATACTTTTTTTTCATTTTTAACATCGTTCAGTTTTTAGCTATTAGCGATGAAGCATGAAGTAGCTGTAAATCTATCGTAAGTAAAAATGAACAAATAAATAATAATAGCAATAGCAAAAGCAAAACTGAAAAAAAATAATGAAACATTAGAACCTTACCTAGACGTCAATTCAATTAAACGCTATTTAAAGCTATCGTATTCATTAATTAAACATGTCTTATTAGTTTATTAGTACTAAGCTTCTTTTTGCTACGCTGATTCCAAATTACAATTCAAGCAAGTGTAACCTTTGAATGCGTTGCATAAAGTTATTCAAAAAGAGTGATTTCAAAATGTAAAAAATGTAAATATGTGAGCTATATTACAAGTTTTTATTACATTTTAATTGCTTAATTTGCTGCATCAAGCAACGAGAACTAAACAGCTCTTTTTAATGAGTTATTCAGTTGAATTTATAATACCAAAATCGGCTCAAAACACTGTCTTAAAAAAAAAAACAAACTACAAAGGTCATAAAAAAATAGTTTATTTAGAGTCCTCTAGCGAGTGAAGTATAGGGAGAGACTCTGTAAAATTTCTTGGCGTTCGATTGACTATGATCATGGGATTTCGATTTTTGCAATTTAAAAAATATAGTACATCAAGTAAATTCCACTAAGTTGAATTTTGGATCTGCAAAAATGTATTATACTGTGAATACTGAAGAATTTAATGATAATTAATACATCATGCATTAATTTTACTAACTACAAATGGTTCAATTAACCATCATTTAATTTAAATTTTTAAGGAAAGAATACCAGGAGCAACAAAAAAAAAACCTGCTTGGCTGTACCGAAATTTCTTTTAATTTATGGCGGTCTTTTTTCTGCCATATAAAAGCATAATGGTTGACCTCATCACAATGAACTTATTCTGAAGATACAGAGTGTCACAGAAGTATCTAACATTTGACTTTTGGAGTAGGGGATTTTGTAAAGGCTTTCTTATCGGATCTCAATTAAAGTTGCAGGTAGGCCAGATCAATGTGGAAAACATTGTACATCGTATGCAGTTCTGCACCATCACTATGATGGGCGTAATAAAATTTGTAACCAAAAATCTTCCTCCGTAAACAGAATTGATGCATTTTTTTTCCAGTTGGCATTTGCTCCTTTAATATTCCCAGTAAAACCATTTTTGAATGGCAAAATTTCCGCGTGTGGCAATTTTACCATTTTTGAATGGCAAAATTTGCGCGTGTGGCAATTTTAATGCTTTTTTTGTTCATTTCAGAAATAATAATCTTGTGGTCAGCCATGTAGGACCACAAAATTGTTAATATTTCAAGTATAAGCAGAGGCAGTAGACTTAAAATGGTAGAAGGTAAAACATCTTTATTAAAACTATACGAAGGTTAAAACATGAACAAGTCAAAAACTTTACTCGCTAGAGGACTTCGTGCACATCAAACTGTATTATAATCACCCTATAGGTGCAAACTTGTAGCAGCCAAAAATCAATCCTTATTGAACAAAATGTGTCAAAAATGCAAGAGGTTTATTTTCTTATGTGTCAAATGTGAAAACAAAGAAGCAGTAATGTGAAATATAGAATCCTATGAGTTATCCTTTCCAAGAGTAGTTTGTTTCATTACTCTACACTCAGCACATTGCTGGGCAGATTTTGTGCTGTTTAGTCCTCGCTTGGGAGAATATTATCGTGTGACTTCGTCTTATTCTGCAAAAAAGGAGCCAACACCTGCATTGCTTATTAAATCCCACATCACTTATGCTGACTCATAAATATTCTTCAAAATTAAAATTTAACAAGCAACGTGCAAGATATGTTTTTTATAGTTTTACGTTATTTATTAATTTATTTATAATGTATTTTTTTACTCATTTATTTTATGCATCTACGTATTTATTTACTTATTTACTTATGTGTTTATTTACTTGTTTCTTCATTCTTTCACTGATTTATTAATTTATTTATACGCAGTGGAACAATATTTAAGAAGCACTCAAATTGTATTTCATTATTGAATTACAATTTCTAACAATAAACCTTATTTTATTTATTTCCTTTTTTTTATTAAAAGCGATGCACCTTTTATTGAGAATGAGAAGTCACAACGCAAGTAATAGGAGAGCTAATTGACATGAAACATCGTAAGTTGCAAACCATTTAGCATGTTAGTAGAGAAGTTCCCATGCATTACGTTTCGTTTCTTTTTAGGAATTTGTTACATAGTCCTGTTATATTATTGTGTATTTTTCTTAAATAATGAACATAACTAATGTAATGTAAAGATGTGATTCCCAATTGAAACGTAAAATATTTGTTTTCTTAAAAAAATGTTATTTGTGGATGCCAAGAATCGTTTCGAATTTTTTCTCAGAAAGTACTAATATTCAAAAGAAAAAACTCTGAGACGTTGTAAAATCTTTAAATAGTTACACTTCAAATGAAGTTTATAAATGTTTGACTATTTGAGAAAATGTCATATTTTATTATAATCACTTCAACTACAGAGATAAACATTAAAAAATAAACACGCATGGATTTTTTAGGAGTCTAGCTGTTAATTTCAAGCCATAAAATATAAAACTCGATGTACTTTTACGCCTCTAAGTAAAACTGAAAATATAAACAGCTGCCGTAATAATAACATTTGGAGAGTATATGTCAATCGATATCTAAAAGTAAATGCCCTTGTTCTGGTGCGAAATTTTCCAAGATTGCTACAACAGTTCGGGCTCACCAATTCAATGTTTATCTTAAGTAGTGTAATCGAGAAAGACAATTGGATTGCTATTAACTAAAATGGTACCGATAAGGAAGAGCAATTTAGTAGCAGGAGGAAAATTGATAAAACTCCACTTAACTATGTTTGCGAAAACAAATTTTGTCACGACTTCTTTTTCGATCCGATTACGTTTTATTTTACTAACTAATTGCTTTACCTAACTAAATATTTAAATATGATATGTTTGTACTATAGTATTTACTTATTTTTCTTATCTTCTAATATACAGGACGATATAAAAAAGCGAAATGCATGGAATTAGAACAACTCGAGCTCCCTGTAGAATAAGTATTTAAAAGGTTTAAGCCTTACGCAGAATTATAAATGCGGAATATACACGTACATGATAAGTAGGTGTTTGTAGTTAGAAAAAAGTGAAGAAACGATCTAAAGTAAATTGGACTTATCGACACTGGTAATTCATAAATTATACAAAATACTCATGCATTTGATATTTCACACGCCTTTTGTGACCAAAATTATCCATCATTACTGGTCGGAATTTAGAAATCTGGTTTCGACATACAGATTCTAATAAGCATGCTCGACTGTATTCCTAAACTTAACCCATTTATGCCCAGTAGCCTAAAAACGGAACGCTTGCTAGTTACTACATACAAAAACCAGTAATGGGTATATCATTTTACTAAAGCTGTTTTTCACAAGTTAAATAGTCTTTCTTCGTGAGAAAACTAGTTAGAATCACTATTTGGACACCAGAGTTTTTTATTGACAGCTATTTTCAGACAAATCAGTCAAGCAATGATCCAGCATGGGTAGCCACAGAAAGTGAGTTTTTTTTTTTGCAAACTTATTTTTCATAAAATTAACCTGTTTTAAAATGATTTGTTTAAAATTGATCACAGATGCCTTATGTAATGTTACTTTGCAAAAGTAAAGTCAAGTAAGGTCGTATTTTTCTCACATGTCTGCAAAGTATCCCATAAACAGGGCGTTAAATATCTTAATACATATGACAACGGCGAACTATTTTAATGCTAAAATGTATGTAAACCTATCCAAGCATTAGTTTTAACAGATAAGAATTGAAAAAAAAAATTAAAAAAATTGTGCTTTAAATGGGTTAAAAAGAAAGTTGTCTATTTTTTTTTTTAGAATTGCTGTTTTTTTTACTTTAATTTTTTTATTTTAATGTATGAGCAAAACTTTTGTAAGTGAACGTCTTGTCGCACAAATTACAATGTAGTAAACATCGCGATTTCAATCGAGCTGGTTTACAGTTTCAGTTTAATTAAAATTAAAACAATGATCAAACCTTTGGAAAGTTTAACGTAATTGTTTGAACTTGAATTCAGTATTCAACCTTTACACATTAACTGATACAGGAGCGAAAAAAAAACTCTATTGCAATGGCTATTACGTTAAATGAAATTGCTATATTCTGATAAAGAAAATAATTCTATTTTTTTTCTAAACTATCTTGAGGCAAGGAGATAAAACATTAAAATAATAATGTCCATAACTTAATAAAGAAGCTGTAAGTAAAATCCCGGGGAGCAAAAGAAAAAGTAAATTAATTATTAATTGGATGGTTCCAGAAGAGATTATTTTCGGAAAACTACGAAAATGAAAGAACATCTAACTGCGCCCTTGAGGATATCCTTTGAGTAATGCACAAGCCAATATTGAATCTTTCTAGCCTTCGATTCCGTTGGCTAGGATAAGGCTTTCTTTTTTGTTTGTTTGAAGTGTACGAGAAAAGAAGTGAAAGGTATTAACTGTCGAACAAACAAAGCAATGCGAAAAGAGTTAAAAAATGTACTTTTATTTTATTTTATCTTTACGAGGGTGTATTTTTTTAAACATATTTCAAATTATATTGAAGGGAATGTAAAAAAGGAGAATTAGGAGAGACACTTTCTGCTGCTTACATTCATATATAACAATATATTTATATAATCATATACTGAAAAAATATCAATTTGTTATAACTGGAGGTATGGTTGCAGATCGCGGCAATGTATCATGAGTCCAATCTTTTTTGAGCAATCAGTGGATGAGGCTGTCTATAGAAATGTCATTGAACAGCTCATTAGACTGCTTGAAGCGGATGAGCCTTTTTATTGGTTGTAACAGAATGGAGTAACCGGCCATACATCGAATGAAACACTGACATTTCTGCGAGAGCTTGCTAATGACCGTTCTAAAGAACTATAGCTTCTCGTTCTCCTGATTTGTCACTCAATGATTACTCTCCAAGTGGACTACTAAAATCAAATGCTTATTGAAACCATCCACACTCTATCGACGATCTTAAAGCACACATTGAATAGAAGATTAAACAACATAACCTTTCAAATACTAATAAAAGGGTCTTCAAATATGGTTAAATGTATTCGTGCATGGGTTTATCTAGCTATCTACTTTATATATCTATGTATGTAAGTGTATATAAGAACTCTGTCAATATTCAACATACAAAAGCACTAGGAAGAAAGAGTAAGGATTTAAATTTATTTTTCCTACAAAAGTTTTAACAGAATAAGAGCACAGTTGGTAATATTTTCGGAAATGTGTTTATCTGCATTACAATCGAAAAACAAGTTTAGTCATTTATCTTCCATCAAGCCATTAAAAGAAGACACTCATGGTTTTTAAGCTTCCTTATACGATATGGAGCATTTTATTTAAACTCAGAGGAAAGGTTTTAAATGGAAGAAATAAAGACTTACGTAATTGTCTTTTTTAACAGTGCACTAAAAATTACATATATATTTTTTCTTTTTCTTTAAATTAATCTGAATGTAAGATTAAGAAAATAAAATTGTATTGTTAAGTAAAGAGAAAGAACAAGTCAATTTTTAAGCTGTTAACAACTTCTAGTTTAGGAGGGGGTTCTTTTCGGAAAGGGAGGGGTCACAGTGCCATTTTTGTGTTAAAACGGGGGTATCTGTCGGTTTTTTCGAGCAAAAAATCCCCAAAATGCATATTTAGGCTATATTTTGCAGTGTAAAGGGGGGTCATGACCCCATGCCGCCCTCCCTCTGCAACCGCGCTTGAGATATAAGGACCAAAGCAATTTATTCTGAGGTATAAAAAACATTTAAACGAGAAGACCACTTTCATTACTAAAATATGCATAAAACCTTTTGCTACATTTCTAGAGAAAGATGCATTTTCATTTAAATTAATTCTCCTAAAATTAAGTTTTAATTTGAAAATATATAGCGATTTTTGCCTGGCGTGTTCTGTTACAAACGATTACATTTTGCGCGACTGTGTATACATTGAATTTCTTCTTTAGCAAAATTATTCAGTATTAGACAACTTGTTTTGCCCGTAAAGTATACTTGGTTTCCTTCTTCCTTTCTTTTTTTTTTTACTTGTTTCCCGCTTAAAATATATGTAACTTGTGATAATATTTGCATAAATTTGATGTGCTTTCAACTTATTAAGAGGATCACTTCAGATTAATAACTCGAAATAGTGTAATATGGAAGAATACAGTTCTTATGCAACACATTAACAACAGATACCGAACGAAAATCTTTCACTGATTTTTTCTTACGGTTGTAGTACTTTGTAAAACATTTCGAGAATCAATGCAATACCTCGATTGTTCTTCCTTATAACCTAAAGCGATGCTATTTACCTAACTACATTTTATAATCGAGCAGTAGTTCCTAATATACATAATTCCCATTGAAATAGAAAACTACTTTTATTAGGATGTCGTTAAAATGCCTTTTCCACAGACTTTTGCTGTAAAACTTTTAAAGCCTTAATCTATGTTTCCTCAGTTTCATCCAATATTATAAAACTTTGTCGTTTAAGAGAAATGAACAATTTTCAAAGAATAAATACAAAATGTGTTGTTGTACATGATAGAAAATGGCATTTGTAATCAAAATGTTTTCTACTTGTATGGGGCTTACTTTACTGGCAAAATTGAAGATAACAAAAAAAAAAAAAAAAAATCGCTGAGTAAGATTAGGTAAAAATAAATACCTGCACTTTGTTTTTTATTAGCTGAGAACCATTGTGTTTAAGAATCAATGTACATTTACATTTTCCTGTTCAGAAATAAACCTCCTACTTTTTTCTTTCTTTCTTTTTTCGAGCTTCCTTTTCGGCGTTTCACTTACATTTTACATTTTCTTTTAAACATTTGAATAATAAGCCATTCTATTGCAAAACAAAACCCTTAATGTAATGTTTTAATTTCCGGACTAAACGGTTTCCCGAAACTTTAATAAAAATTGAACCATTTCATTTATTGCTTTCTCAATACAAACATTTTAAGTTCTCGCTGTTCCACTTGGTTATGCTAATACTAACAATCGAAGTAAAATATTTACAAATACCATTGCATGCAAATCTTGATTTAAAAAAAAACAAATACAGTGAACTCTTACTTATACGCCGGCCCAAGGGACCAATAGGAAAAGGCGCATAAGTGAGAGAGACGTATAAGTGAACAAGCCTATTTCAAGGACTAAAACGCAACATAGGTTCTAATGAGAGAATGAATAAGAATGTTTCTATAGACAAGGGGCATATTACTACGGTTTGGCAATTACTGTAACGTAACTACAATGATAAAGAGAAATACCAAGTAGTGGCATACTTAACTAAAAACTGTCCCCTTTAAAACAATGCATGATGGATAAGTGTCCCTCTCCAAACTCTAGTTGATGTTGAAAAAATTCCTTTCGTGAGCATTAGAGACGAAGGATCAAAGAGGAAAGTGAAGAAAAGTGCTTGTTAAAACTAAAAACATAAATAAATCTTTTACATTTTACGGAAAATTCGGCGTATACGTGGAATATTTATCTTTACAACGGCGCATAAATGAATGATACTATCATTATCATGCTATGGAATGTGCTGGAACCATTTAAAATCGTCGTATAAGTGCAAAAAGCGCATAAATGAGGCGGCGTATAAGTGACAGTTCACTGTACGTATATATTGCAACATTTTCATTTTTAATAAAAAAAAGTATTATTTGAAATAATAGACTTGCCACGTTAGGACTCTAAAAAGATTTAATTTCCCATAGTGCAATTAAAAGGTTTTTAATTTTAAGCAAAATTTGAAATACTTTATGCTAGCATACCAGAAAAAAAAAGAAGTTGATACAATATTTTGCTCTTAGTGTGAATAATAATTGAGAACAATTTTAATTGTTTCTGCTTACATTGCTCTCCGGAAAAATAAAATATTATAAGTCATCAAAGTTGCAAAGTCCCTAGCAAGCATAATCTCATCGGCAGATGATCGGCCATTCATCAAAACCCGATGAAATTCTGATGGGCCGATGATCGGATGCGATGAGTTTTCATCGGGAATTGCCCCAATATGTCTTATCGGCCAAACAGAATCCGAGCAGATAAATCCGATGAGTTTTGCTCAAAATACGATAAGATTTGGAGCAATTTATGAGCAGTGCAGTCCCGTGCCGATGAATTTAAGATCAATTTTAGATGATCGGCTTATTTACATCGGGAAAGTTGATCGGATCCGATGAAAAGTAGCTCATCGAAAACCGTGCTCGGATACTGATTGGAACTATGTCATCGTGCGTTACGGGATCAGTTTACGAGGAGTTCGATGATCGGCCGAGCAAAACTGTGCTCTGTAGCAGTTTAAATCTGATCTTTATCAAAAATGACATCGTTCACAATCTCAAGAAAAAAAGCTAAGTTTTCAAAGTTATTCCCAGCTTTCCAGTTTATGTTAATTGCTGATTTCTTTTCTTCTTATAAAATGTCTTTTTAAATATCATATCGTAGGCAGAAAAAAAATTTAGTAAAAAAAAATTTACCCTCTGGGGTCCATCGTAACTTTTAATGGACGATTTTTCTTTTCTTAATAAAAAAAAGTATTTTTTTATATGATAGGTTTTTTATTATTTTTCCTGTCCATCAAACACTGTTTGTAACCAGTATACAAAATATATTTGAGAAAAAGAATGTCAGGCATTAATGAGTTAATAGTCCGAGAAAAGATAAATTAATACGCATTTCTAAAACGTTAAAATTGCATTCCAGAACTGGAAGGGAATTTCTCTAATTATTTCAAGGGTTAGGTCTTGATTCAAACCATGAGGTTAATACCGAAGTACTTAGTTACCAACACGAGCATAAAGTTTGCATTTTAATAATCGCAATTGTTAAATACTTACTAAAGAAAATTTAGTTTTTTTCTTCTTTTTTTTTACTATGGTGATTTCACGGCTCTTTTTAATTACTAGTTTCACGCTTAGTGTTGCACTGTAAAAAATGAATATTGTTTTTACAGTATAACCCATTTATACCCAAGTTTTTTTTTTTAGCATTTTTTTTTTTTTTTCAAGTTTTATCTGCTTAAAACGCTTACTTGGAATAGTTTACATACATTTTAGGCTTGAAATAGTTCGCCGCTGCCATATTTATTAAGGTATTTAACGTCCTGTTTATGGGATATTTTGCAGATATGTGAGCAAAATACGACCTTACTTGACTTTACTTGTGCAAAGTAACATTACACAAGGCATCTCTGATCAATTTTAAGCAAATCATTTTAAAATAGTTTAATTTTATGAAAAATAAGTTCGCAAAAAAAAAACTTACTTTCTGTGGCTACCCATGCTGGATCGTTGCTTGACTGATTTGTCTGAAAATAGCTGTCAATAAATAAACTCTGATGTCCAAATAGTGGCTCTAACTGGTTTTTTCAAGAAGAATAACTATTTAACTTGTGAAAAACAGCTTTAGTAAATGATGTACCCATTACAGGTTTTTGCATGAAGTAACTAACAAGCGTCCCGTTTTTAGGCTACTGGGCATAAATGGGATAATACAGCTAAATTTAAAGTAATAAACTATAAAAGTTGCTAATTTTACAATAATTAACTGTAAAATGGGGGAGTTTCCGAAATTTCAAAAGTATTTTTTTTCTGAAAGAGCATGCTTCAAAACATAGGAATTGACCTTTTTTTTTATTTTTTGACACAGTTATATATATTTTTATGAATTATTTTAACCGGTGCGCAGATGCTATTCCGAAAAAAAAAAAAAAAACATCTGCGCATGACGTCAGTGGTGCACGTAAGCGCGAAATCTAATTGGTTGTAGTGAGATGACGAAGGTCGTGACGTCACCGATTCCTGCGATTGGGCAACTCAAATCAAGCAAAATGGTGTTATTATTGGAAAGAGAGTCGTTAGGTGCATCACTGACGTCACAAAAACCACGCTCCGTTTTCAAGGTAGGGTATTTAAAAAAATTAAGAAAAAATAAACTGTTGGGAAAATTAAAGTATTTTCTGGGCCCATGTTATTTTTTATATCATTCCAGGCTCGTCATTTAGGGGGCAGGGGGGTCAATTGCCCCCCCCCCCTGGCTTTGAGAAATCAATGTATTTACATATAAGTGGGCGTTGTTTTCGATGTTTTCTGGTGAAATTGCGTTGTATTTGGACCCTTTGCCCCCCCCCCCCCTGTAAAAACTTGAAATGACGTCCCTGATCATTCTATCAATTTCAGTAACAAAAAGTAGTACTTTTGACTGAAAGAAACTCCCCCATTGCTGATTTTACAGTTATAAACTGTAAAATTGCTGATTTTACAGCTATAAACCGTAAAATTGCTAATTTTACAGTTTATTACCGTACATTTTAGTTTTACACTGGAACCTCTGCTGCTAGTATTATACGGTTGTTTTGCTACATACAGCTAAATTTTACGGCGATAAACTGTAAAATTGCTAACTTTACAGTAAGAAACTGTAAAATTGTGAGTTTTACAGTTTATTACTGTGTATTTTACAGTTTTAAATTGGAACTTCGGCGGCCTGTATTATACTGCAAAAACAACAGTTCGTTGTTTGTAGTGTAGCTGCTCTTGCTTTTCTTTAACCCCGTACTCTCATGTCCCCCATGTAGGTTTTAGAACCTAGGCTTTTTTGAGTTTAAATTACAACATACGCCCACTGGCAATTTAAATAGATCATAGCAAAACATTTAATTTTTTTTCTTTGGAAAATAGTTAAACCCTTTACTTAGCTATATTTGTGCTCTAGCTTGAGTAATATGCTAGATGAAATAAGTGCCGTGTACTTCGAACCAGGTTGTTTTTAAGAACGTAATAATATTACGACTGTAGTATCGCGATAAAGCATCACTTTCTGTTTTTTGGGTCAGGGTCGTGGTAGCCCGATCGGTAAGGCGTCGGACTCGTGACCGGAGGGACACGGGTTCGATCCCCAGACGATCAAAGATCCACAGTCTTGAATAATTGTGGCTGGGGGACATTAAAAATGTCGTGGTTACAAATTCCTCCAAGTGAAACGATACATCTAGGGCTGCTGGTCCAAGGGCTTGCTTGACTTATCTTTCTTTCTTTCTTAAAAAAAAATGAAATGCATTCTCTGAGTTCTGTTAATAATAAATTGCATAAAATTAGACGTGTTTTTCAAAATTGATGTAACAAGTTCAAAAAGTACTTCCGTCCATGAAAACCGTGCTAAGCACTCGCAAACAGTTCCACTTTAAAAAGGGTAGATAGGTTGTGGGTGATAACTTTCCGAAGTTTTCAATTTAAAACTTGCATTTGCTTTCTCCTTTTGACATATTTAACTGAACTATATATTTGAAATTAGCAACCCTCTACGTTGTTTAATACGCCGCAAAATGCGTTTTATTATTATTCCCCTTATTATTATTTTACCTAACACCCCTATTTTGGCACGATCAGAGAAGACTTGACGCATGCGTAAATGCGCGGAAGGTTTTACCAAAGAAGATCAGTTTTTTTTTTTCCTTGAAAACATTGAAGTTATATTTTAATGTGACATTTTACTATTGTAATAGCTTTGGCATAACTTTGGTCACTTCGTTGACGTGATCTTATCTTTTCCATATTCATGAATATATTTGCATAGCTGTAACCTTAATATCTGAGAGAACTCAGCTCAATGGAATGAAACTGAACATCCTTCCCCACCCTATCTTAACAAGGAATGTTTCCTCTGTTATTTACTCGTATTCGATGACCGGTTTAAAATAGTGAATTCAAGCTTATTGTTTTGGCATACTTATTTGGTCACTGGCAGGAAGTATCGTTGGGACAAAGTAAGTCACGTGAGAAGATAACACTAGCGGAGCAGCAAGGTTCGTTAACATATGAGCTGTTGAATCTTTGACATCATGCAAAATATGAATCTTGTAGTAATTCACTGGAAATGATTTTCTTGTGAATTATTGTATGTCTCGCACAATGGGGATGATTTTATCAGTCAAGTGCTACTTTTGTGCACTGTTGTTGATAGAAAAATTAAAAAATAAAAAATAAATATCAGGTACCGTAAAGTCGAGTTACTTGGACCCTAGGGGGTTAGTTGAGCCCATTACAGTAAAATGACAAAATCTAAGTTTGGTACTTATTAGTTGAAGACTTGCACGTAGTTCCTCGTTTCTCCGCTAGGTAGAAGCACACTGCAGTCTCTAACGCTAGTACCAAACCCAGATTTTATCATTTTACTGTGGGCTCAAGTAACCTCCTTGTGGGTTCAAGTAACCCGACTTTACGGTAACTGTAGCTTTGCAATAATAGAAAATTCGAACCAAAAATGGCGACTAGTGTATAAAGTGGAGCAGCTTGAAGCATTTTATACACTCAGCCAGCGAGAATGAAACAGCGAATGTGCGTCTTTTAAGATTATTTTTTTTAAGAAAGAAAATGAGTGAAAATTTAGAAACAAGGTAATTCACCTATGTCTTCGAATGTGCTCCTAAGAAGATCAGACACTATATGTGTCAACTTTGGGTGCACGAAAAGAAATGTTTACATACAAAATTAAATGACATATTTGTTTCTAGTGAGCTTTAGATAAATAGTTGTTTTAGAACGTCACACTACACATTATTTCTTGCCTTTTTCTTTTCTTTTTTTTAAATAATCAATGTAATAATAAGCAAATAGTCTGCTTATGAATATTGTATGAGATTTTTTCCAAGCCAATTACGCCTGTCTGACGTTTCTAAACTCGCGTATGCAAAATTACATACGTATATAACAATGTATTGGTTTGTTTTTAACCTAAACAGTTAGGTAATAAATAACTACGTAGAGGAAATTGCAAAAGAATAAAAAAAGATTATTTTATATAAGTAATTGTGCCGAAAACTTTCTGAAAACCGAAACTTAAAACAAGAAATAAGTTATATCCTAACCTTGCGTGCAACCAGAGAAAATTGAACTTAGATTGAAAAAAGAACTTTCGAAATGGGATAAGGCTTCTTTATCTGAATAAAACACAAATATTTTCTTCTTTGTATTTCTTTCTGAGATATTCTTGCGTGTATGTATGTCAAAAATAAACTTCTTTCGATAGAATTTATGTGTCTACCGGTAATAATAAGAACAATGTAGTTTCATTGATTTTGCTTTAGAAACTTGGATTATGACATTCATAGATGTCTGTGCTTGTTATGCCTACTTCTGAAGGATCATTAACTTGATAATTGTTGTTTATATAACTTAATGAAACATATTTTTATAACTCTAATAGTTAAACTTTTCTGTAGAATATTAGATTCAAGGGAAGTCTGTGTTTTGGACGCAAATGAATAGACAACATTTACAAATCGACGTAATTGTTGTTTATATAACTTAGTGAAACATATTTTTATAACTCTGATAGCTAAACTTTTCTGCAGAATATTAGATTCAAGGGAAGTCTGTGTTTTGGACACAAATGAATAGAACCGATTGGAAAACATTTACAACTCGACGTATTTCGGCTTGTATAACTGACAGAATTGGCTAACTATTTACGAATTTGTAAAATGTGTAATCCTTGCATATGGCAGATTTGTGCGCGATTAGTGAGCAGAAAAACAAAATAAGCAGCAACCAGAATCCAGCATCTAGCCGTGTAATTAATTTGTATTCTAACATACTGAGTTTTAATTATGTTATCCTTAACCACGGATTGAGACAGGATCCTGCTCGTCGGGCTTGCAGCTTTTAAAAATTCCTCTGCAACTAACTATTACGAAAAGTATAATTTGGAGTTCAGAACTGTTGTAAACTTTTTAAAGACATTTCGACATTATTAATGAAATTTGTCGATTATTTTTCCTTCTAACCAAAAGAGATGTAACCGGCCATCACAGGGGCATGAAAATTGATGGAGAGGGTAGAAAGATTTAAAGAAACTGCTATAATTGCCCAGATACACAGCTCACACCTTGTCATATCTTTGAGTGTCCAGCAATAAGTGCGAACCTGAGAGAAATTGGTGCATTGCCGTCACTTGTAGACCTTTATGACGATAACATCCAACAAATCGCAAAAGCAGTTATAAGAATCCATGGAGTTATTTAGTTCATGTAAGTCATTGACACGACAAAAAAAAAAAAAAGAGATGTACTTAACTACCAACGCAATTTACAGCTCCGTAATGAAGCAATAACTCCTAATATACACAATGCCTCCGAAATGGAAAACTCTAATTATTAGGATTTCGTTAAACCGTCTTCTCCAGAGACAGACTGAATACGGAAGGGCGTCGGTTCTACAAGCTTTTGGAGTGCATTTATGGGCTGAATACATCATTCAATGTCATACGTGTTTGACTTTTCTATATTTTCTAACTCATGCTTATAATTCCCCATACTTTTTAAGTACCGTAAAGTCGGGTTACTTGGACCCTAAGGGGTTACATGAGCCCATTACAGTAAAATGATAAAATCTAGGTTTGGTACTTATTAGTTGAAGACTTGCACGTAGTTCCTCGCTTCTCCTCTAGGTAGAAGCACTCTGCAGTCTCTAATGCTAGTACCAAACCCAGATTTTATCATTTTACTGTGGGCTCAAGTAACCTCCTTGTGGGTCCAAGTAACCCGACTTTACGGTATCTCATCTTCGGATCCTCTTTTTTTTTTTTTTTCATTTTCACATTATTGCATTTAAAAACTTTATTTCCGCTGTTGTTTTTTTCCCTGATTTTGTATGTGATTCATTAAATATTTAATAATATTTTGGGACCTTCGATCTAACAACTAACAAAATCACTGAAAAGATTTTTAAAGCAAACTTTTGCTGTAAAGCTTTTAAAGCATTAAGATATGTTTCGTCAGCATCACTACAAATATCGTCTTTAACTATTAATAAGAATTGCAATTAATTGCTGAGAAATTCTGGGTCAAATAGGACGGATAATGTAACAAAACCCTGGCTTTTAATAGCAATAAACAATTTTCAAAGAATAAATACGAAACGTTGAGTTGTACATGATCGAAAATGGCACTTGGAATCAAAATGTTTTCTACTTGTGTGGAGTTTACTTTACCGACAAAATTGAAGATATCAAAGAAAAAATAACATCAAGTAAAAATAACAATTAGTTCATGCGCTTTATTTTTAGCTGAGGAAAACATTGCGCTTGAGTATCATTGTACATTTCTATGATATATATATATATATATATTTTCTAATTTAAAAATAAACGCTTCTTACTTTTTTTAAGCTTCATTTTCTTCATTTTACTTACATTTTACAGTTTTTTCTCTCGACATTTGAATAAGAAACCATTTTATGTCACAAAACAAAACCCTTTATGTAAGGTTTTAATTTTTCCAGCTAAAACGGTCTCCTGAAACTTTAATAAAATTTGAACCATTTCATTTATTGTTTTCTCAGTTTTATATATATTTCATATTTTAAGTTCTCTATGTTCCATTGGATTATGCTAATGCTAATAATCGAAGTAAATTCTTTAATATTAATCCATCCATCCTGTGAAAATGAAATTCGAACGTAATATTTAACACTTACCCAAATAATTACATTTTCATTTACTTTATGCGTTAAAAGGAAGGTACAGAGGGGAAAAAAGAAAGCAAAAAAAAAAAAAAAAAAAATACCAAGCACCCAACATTCTTGTCTTCAAGACATGTCAAGGAAAATCAGCAGCAATTGCTATAATGGGGAAATTCATGGAATACCATTCATATTAGCAGATACCATTTCTCCAGTGCAAAAAGTTTGAACGTTGTTTCAATATTCTATTCTTATTATTGACTATTTACTTGAAGTATTGCAGTTGAGAAGCACGACTAAGTAGCAATTAATCTTCATTGACATCGGTACGAATAAATTTAGTGGAAAGAATGATCCAGTTACATAAGAAGTGAAACTTTTCAACCTATTAAGACCTGACATTTTTTTTCCAAAGATATTTTGTATACTGGTTACAAACAGTGTTTAATGAACAGGAAAAATAATTAAAAAAATGTTATGTAAAAATAACTTTTTTATTAAGGAACGAAAATTCGTCCCTTAAAAGTTACGATTGACCCCCAGAGGGTACATACTTTTTTTACTCATTTTTTTTCTGCCTACGATATAATATTTAAAAAGACATTTTATATGAAGAAATAAAATCAGCAATTCTGGTTAGCTGGGAATAACTTTGAAAACAGCTTTTTTTCTTGAGATTGTGAACGATGTAATTTTTGATAAAGATCATATTAAAACTGCTACAGAACACACTTTACAATGGTTATCTGCTGCAATCTGTGAATAACGAATTGAAGTAATACCAAAGTACAAATTGAACACTATTATTTGGTTGAAATGTTCATTTTGGGGAAATTCAGACCCTTTTTTAGACCATCCCTAAAAAAGGACGCTAGGCATTAATGGGTTAATGTATGCCAAGATAAATTCAGGCACGGATTTTTTTCTGATAATTGTATTTTCAATTTAATGGTATGAATTTAAACTTGTAAAAAGCTGGAGAGTTTTTGTCGTAAACGTTTCTAGATATTACAATTAGTTAGTATCACGAAACCTCTTTGCTAAATTATTTTTTTTTCCATTTCACTTTTCCTTTTTTTTTTTTTTTTGACTGATATTTTCTATGACTTAAAATATTTGTATTACCGTTTTTTCTTTTGCAGTCCATTACATGATTATTGGCTTTTGAAATATGTCCCGACAATTCAGCCTGAATTTCAAATCTAAAAAATAATTGTAGTTTGTTATAATTAATTGTTTTCTGCCTTTATCTTCGTTTTTTAAAAGAGTTTTGAGGAAATTTAGTTTTCAGAAAAAGCACATGCATACAGATAAAAATCATTCAAATTTGAAATTTCGTTTGAAAATCAAAATATCAGCGCTACAACTCACTGAAAAGCAAAAGAAAAAGCCTCACTTGTCCGTGAGTCACAAAAAGGTTGAAAAAAGCTGGCTTATAAAATGCATTACACGTAAAACTTTCAAAAGGTTTACGTTCGAAAAGCCCCCAAAAACAAGCTGAAACGTCAGTTATCAAAATAAGTAATCTAAAGCGGAAACTTTTTATTAAAGATAACAAATTATTTTCTTTTAAAGTATACGACATATTTATTTTAAGCAACAATAGGTATTAAAATATTTCTATTCCAAAATGTATAAACCATCCAACCTTACAAAAATTGACCACTCAATGATGCTTTTTAGTGCATTCAATGTGTAACTAACTGCAAATGAGTAGGTATTGTCGTCACTGTTTAAGCATATTTTTTGTTATTTACTAAATATTCACTCAACGGTAATATATAATGCAACGTAGAAGCTTAAGTTCAAGCTAAATGTTTTGAAAAAATTAAATATATACGCCGGAATGCTTCGCAATTTTTTATTCTAACAAACCAACTGTTCTAACACCTTAGTATGCCAAATTTTAAAATAATTATTTGAGTAATAATTTATTTAAATATATAGTTTTTTATGACTCAAAAGTTTTTGCTTTAAAACGAAATATGCTTAAAAGTTTTTTAGTAGTATGTGGGCATCGCTCCTGACGACAAGAAATAAGTGATTTTAAATTGATAACACGAAATAATGCCTCGCGACCACTGTATTAAATACAGTGTAGGCCAGTTATGTGAGTCAGTGGTTAATTCGTTCAACCGCATAAATGAATGAAATCGTCCAAAAAACTTGCTTTCATCTTTAAGGTATCATTTCGTAACCAATGCTAACCACTAGAAATGTACTTTGCAAGGTAAAAATAACAAACACAAAAAAAGAAAGAAAACATCAGAAGCAAAACAGAAATGAAAAAATGTATATGACATATTTTCTTGAAAGTACAATGTAATTTTAAAAACTTTATTTTGTCAGCAGCATTTTTCGTTTGAAGTGCATGACAGTTACAAAAGTAACTTAAAAATATCCTTCAATACAATATGCTTATTAAAAACTATTCTTGTATCGTATATAAGATCCTGATTTGAAGAACTTTATAGATAAATGACTTTTAAGTATGTACTTGAGTATTAACTTATTACTATTTTTCAACAACTAAACCCCAATAGTTGCATCTTTATTTCTTAAAAAAAAACTATTTTTTTAATTTCAGTATATGAAATGTATAATTCGTTACGAAACCGAATATTTTTATAGAACAAACACTAGTTCAACATTGTTATAAAGCACGAGCTCCCCCCACCAAAACGACTTAAAACTAGATTTGATGTTGAGAATGTCACTAGCACATATAAGCCAGACGCAGAAAATACTTTGATGTTTTAATGTATTACTCGGGGCTACACGGAAAGTAGCTTAAGCGCTTGATCTTCCCTTGTACCGCCATGGCAGAACTTCGTTCCACAGAGTTAGTGGAGATTTGCTTTCATATTTGCAATCCATCATCTGAAGTCAATTGCCTTCGTACGAGAAAAGTACAAGTTTGCCGTACGAAAGGGACGCGTAGCGAAATACTAAAGTAGATTTCTTGGTTGATGAATTATGTTTGATATAAGTCATGTAAGAAAGGGGAAATAAATTATTTCTGCAATGTCAAACTTTTTTTTTTTTTTTTTTTTTTTTTTTTTTTTTTTTTTTTTTTTTTTTACGAGAAAAGTCGTTTTTATGTTGGATAGCATGCTAGAAATTAAATGACAGGCAAACATGTAACTCTCTTTTAATGATTTATAGCTTTTATTGTATTTGTTTTGAGTAATATATTTTTCTTAGCATATGAGTGCGTTGTGCGTGTAGCAAGTGGAATTACAAGAATAAGTGTTGCAACTTTCAGGAGAGACAATTCTCCCCTAAATTAATTTCGAAATATGTCAAAAATGGAAATGTTTTCCTCACTGTTTGATATCTAGAAGCAATACTAGTGCAAAACATGCAATTAATTTCACAAAAATATACTGTGTGCGCATCAGGAGAAATTAAAAAAAATGAATCTTATAACTTTCAGAAGAGACGTTTCTTCTAAATGCATTTCAAAATACATGTAAATCAGAGCTAGACTAAGGGGGGTGGGGGGGGGTGGGGTGGGGGGGGTGTGGGGGGGGGGGGGGGGTGGTGGGGGGGTGGGTGTGGGGTTGGTGTGGGTGGGTGGGGGTGGGGGGGTGGGGGGGGGGGGGGGGGGTGGGGGGGGGGGGTGGGGGGGGGGGGGGGGGTGGGGGGTGGGGGTGGGTGGGTGTGGTGGGGTGGTGGGGGGGTGTGGGGGGGGTGGGTGGGGGGTGTGGTGGGTGGGGGGGGGGTGGTGGGGGGGTGGGGGGGGGGTGGGGGGTGTGGGTGGGGTGGGTGGGGGGTGGGGTGGGGTGGGTGGTGGGGGGGGGGGTGGGTGGGTTGGGGGGGGGGGGGGTGGTGGGGGGGGGTGGGTGGGTGGGGGGGGGGTGGGGGTGGGGGGGGGGGGGGGGGTGGGGGGGGGTGGGGGTGGTGGGGGGGGGTGGGGGGTGGGGGTGGGGGGGGTGGGGTGGGGGGGGGGGTGGGGGGGGGGGGGGGTGGGGGTTGGGGGGTGGGGGGGGGGGGTGGTGGGGGGGGGGTGGGGGTGGGGGGGTGGGGGTGTGGGGTGGTGGGGGTGGGGGGTGGGGTGGGTTGGGGGGGGGTGGGAGGGGGGGGGTGGGGGGGTGGGGGGGGGGTGGGGGGTGGGGGGGGGGGTGGGGTGGGGGGGGTGTGGGGGGGTGGGGGGGGTGGGGGTGGGGGGGGGTGGGGGTGGGTGGGGGGGGGGGTGGGGTGGTGGGGGGGGTGGGGTGTGGGTGGGGTGGGGGTGGTGGGGGGGGGTGGGGGGGGGGGGTGGGGGGGGGTGGGTGGGGGGGTGGGGGTGGGGGTGGGTGGGTGGGGGGGGGTGGTGGTGGGGGGTGGGTGTGGGGGGGTGGGTGGGGGGGGGGGTGGGGGGTGGGGTGGTGGGGGGGGTGTGGGGGGGGTGGGGGGTGGTGGGGGGGGTGTGGGTGGTGGGGTGGGTGGGTGGGGGGGGGGGGTGTGGGGTGTGGGGGTGGGGGGTGGTGTGGGGGGGGGTGGGGGGGGGTGGGGGTGGGTGGTGGGGTGGTGGGGGGGGGGTGGGTGGGGTGGGGGGTGGTGGGTGGGGGGTGGGGGGTGTGGGGTGGGGGTGGTGGGGGGGGTTGGGGTGTGGGGGTGGGGGGTGGGGGTGGGTGGGGTGGGTGGGGGGTGGTGGGGTGGGGGGGGGGTGGTGGGGGGGGGGGGGTGGTGGGGGGTGGGGGTGGGGTGGGGGGTGGGGGTGTGGGGGGTGGGGGGGGGGTGGGGTGGTGGGGGGGGTGGGGGGTTGGGGGGGGGTGGGTGGGGGTGGGGGGGGGGGGTGGGGGGTGGGTGGTGTGGGGGGTGGGGGTTGGGGGTGGGGGGGGTGTGGGGGGGTGTGGGTGTGGGGGGGTGTGGGGGGGGTGGGGTGGGGGGGTGGGTGGGGGGTGGGGGGGTGGGGGTGTGGGGGGGGGTGGGGGGGGGGTGGTGGTGGGTGGGGGGGTGGGGGGGTGGGGGGTGGGGTGGGGGGGGTGGGGGTGGGGGTGGTGGGGGTGGGGGGTGTGGGGTGGGGTGGGGGTGGTGTGGGTGGGGGTGGTGGGGGGGGTGGGGGTGGGGGGTGGGGTTGTGGGGGGTGGGGGTGGGGGGGTGGTGGTTTGGGGTGGGTGGGGGGTGTGGGGTGGGTGGGGGTGGGTTGGGGGGGGTGGTGTTGGGGGTGGGGGGTGTGGGTGGGGGTTGGGGTGTGGGGGTGGGTGTGTGGGGGTGGGGTGGGGTGGTGGGGGTGGTGTGGGGGGTTGGGGTGGTGGGTTGGTGGGGGTGGGGTGGTGGGTGGGGGTGTGGGGGTGGGGTGGGGGGTGGTTGGGTGGGGTGTGGGGGGTGTTGTGGGGTGGTGTGGGGGTTGGTGGGGGTGGGGTGGGGGGTTGGGTGGTGGGTGGGGGGGTGGTGGGGGGTGGGGGTGGGGGTGGGGGTGTGGGTGGGGGGGTGGGTTGTGGGGGTGGGGGGTGGGGTGGTTGTGGGGGTGGGGTGGGTGGGGGTTGTGGGGGTTGTGGGGGTGGTGGTTGTGGGGTGGTTGTGTTGGGGGGTGGGGTGTGGTGGGTTGGGGGTGTTGTGGGTGGTGGGGGGTGTTGGGTGGTGTTGGTGGTGGGGTGGGGTTGTGGTGGTTGGGTGGTGGTGGGTTGGGGGTGTGTGGTGGGTGGTGGGTTGTGGGTTTGTTGGAATTTGGGGGGGGGGGGGTGAGTGGGTAATGGGGTTATGTTGGAGAGGGGAAGGGGTGTGGAGGTGTGGTAGGTTAGAAGGGGGAGGGGTGGGGAAGGAGGAAGAGTGTTGTGTGTTGGATATGGTAGGATGTGGTTGGGGGT
This sequence comes from Uloborus plumipes, assembly GCA_038373865.1. Lineage (NCBI taxonomy): Eukaryota > Metazoa > Arthropoda > Arachnida > Araneae > Uloboridae > Uloborus > Uloborus plumipes. Next base: position 13,356 of record JAXGGA010001727.1, on the reverse strand, counting down.
GTGTTGGGGGGGAGATGTAGATGGGGGGTGTTAGGGAGTTGTGTATGGGATGGGGTAGTAGGGGTGTGGAAAAAAAAAATGATGTATGGGTAGGGAGGATAGAAGGGAGGAGGTGTGTGGTTGATATGAGTTGGGTGGTGTGTGGGGGGATGATGGGGTATGTTAAATTGGAGAGAGGAGGATGAGGGGTTATGTGGTGGGTAGGTTTGGTTTGTTGGGTAGTGATCTTTGTAAATATCTTTTTTGGGTCTTTTTTTTTCTCTCAGTGGGAAGTTATTAGTTTCTAAGTACTACAAGAACAATGTTAACCATAACTTCAGATATATTGTATTGAAATGACCGTGTAACCTAGTATTATAACTATCGTGCAAAAACTACACGCACATACACATGCCATTTCTTTTTCTCTAATAGTAAAGTTGGATTAAGTAACCATCAGTTTTAATGATAGCTGTACAGTTGTTTCTCAACGAAAACATTCTTTTGTAATCCTGCAGCTGCAATCATTGCCGTTAAGATGTTTTCTGTCTTTGTTAAATATTAACGAGTTTAAGATCTAAAAAAGGCAATAAAACTATAGTGCAGAATAATTAGTCTTTTTGACATACTGCACCATTTTTCTTGCGTGCAGTTTTCTGGAAACGGTATACAACCATTTATCTTCCTTTAAGACTGAAGTATGCGAGAAAAAATAATTGTAGTTATGAGTAAAAGATGAAGTGGGTTTATAAAGAAAAAAATGTGAAAACTATATTTTCTAAGAGATAATAATATCAATCTAAGTAGTAAAATAAAATATGTATTAAAATATTTTGTTTTTTTCCCCTTGAAAAATGTCTACTAATGGTAAAAAATAAAGATTAACAAAAGGAAGTAGTTTTTTTGTTTTAGTTTTCATTCATATATAAAAAAAAAACAAACCCAACAAAAGGAATTGTTAATTTTGTCGTTATACCATAGCAGAAAATATATTGATATTTGTTTCAGACATTTGCACAAGGCACAAGACATTTATCAGTCTTTTGATGTATTTCTGTGATTTCAAATTTTATAAAAGCATCCCCTATTTTGTTTAATTTAGTGACATATTAAAGGGAACTTACGTAGATAAACATGAGCTTGTCAATTGCCAGCAATTTCCCACTTGATAGGAATTCACAGGATTAGGATTCACAAGTATCGAAATTTTATGAGTAAAGAGAAAGAAGTATTTACGTCTTATTAGAAAAGACGTAGTAATATTGATTATCTAAAAAGATTAATTTGCTTAACGTAACCCGAAATGCAACAGTAGTATCGAGTGAATTGTGGTAATGCCACATCGTTGAATTTTCTCGAAGACTCCCTTTTTCCCATTTCGTCCCATAAGAACCGTAGCTCCCTTTGCTCCTTTTCGTTTGACCTAAGGGGTTCGCCTTTCCCCTTGACCTTGTTTCACGAGGGGTGCACTAATGCCGTTCCCTCTTGTTTTTCCGGTTTTCATCTTCTCGCACTTTCCTGAAAGTTCTAGAACATTCAACCGGACCCCCTAGGCTCCCTATAGGCGAACCCCCTTAACCAAATGAAAAGGAGCAAAGACAGAGCTACGGTTCTTCTGTGACGAAATGGAAACAAGGGAGTCTCTACAAACCAGAATAATTTATCATTAACTTTTTCCCCTTTCTTTCCTTTTTTCTGTTTCTCTTATTTTGTTTTTGCTAATTTTGTACTTTTACCTCACCTACTTTCCTGAATTACCTCTTAACTTATTTTTACTTTTTAGTACTTTCTTCTAAATTAGACTCCTATAATTTTGAACTTTTTTTAAATTTTAATAACCTTTTTCAAATCTTAATTTACTTTTTCGATATTAACATCATAATTGTACCTTACTTACTATTTCGATAACATCAAACTTGTTCCATACTATTCCTAACAGTCTTTTAACTTACTTTTATTTCTTTGATTTTTCTTTCAATTTTAGCCACCTAAAATAGTACTACTTTTAACCTTTACGTTTTACTTCAATTACTTTTTCATTTTAACCTCACTAAACTAATGTAATGCTAATCATTCTCCTTACTTTCTCTTAACTTACTGCATACTTCAGACATTTTCTTTCAACTGAGACTCCTAAAATCCTACTACTTTTATTACTTTACTTTATATATCACCTATTTTTAATTTTCCTTTTCTTTCTCTTATTTTTCTTTTTCATCAACGCTTCTTACTTTATAAACTATTCATCTATAAATGATAAAATTTTACTTACTTTCTTTACTTACTCTGTCCCTTCCAAACCAACCTCTTTCACATTCAATCAAACAATTTAAGTCACTTTCTAATAACCAATTACATTGTACTTTGTAATAAATTTTTACTTTACTTTCATATACTTCCTTTAACTTTATTACTACTTATTTTTCATTAGACAAAAATTTTAAACTTACCATACACACTATCTTACCATCTACCTAACTATCTACTTTATACAAACTTTCTCTGTGGCTGCGTCCATTGTTTTATTTTATACAAACTTTGTTAAAATTTATGTTTCGCATTGTAAAAAAAAAAAAAAAATCCCTCTTAGGTTTATGTATTTATAATTTTGTGTGGCTGCGTCCACTTTCACTGTAACATGTTTGGTTTTTAATAAATGTCCCTGGGGTCCTAAAACCGATAAACCGTCCAAACGGTAGGTGCGGGGGACCTCAGGGTGTCAAATGTCAAACAAGGGAGTCTTCGAGAAAATTCAACGATGTGGCATTACCACATTTCCCTACAAAAAGAGGTTTTTTTTTTGAAAAAAACACAAGTCAAACGGATCAAGATCAGGTGCAATAAGACAGTGAGAATCAGGAGTACAGCATATAATGCGAATTCAATGAACAGCACGAACGAAAAAGTTACCTGAGACCAAAGAACAAATCGATGTACACAAACACATAAAGATGATAAAATACATGTCTTCACAGAGAGAACAGTGAGTAAACACAATAACTCATATACTTAGATTAAGTTGCACGTATACCTGTAAACAATATTCCTTTGAACGACTAACACAGAAGTCATATTTTACCTGCTTACTTAGCTCGTACATTTTGTTATAACTCATTGTACTGTGAGGTAAAAACTGTACAACATGTGTCAAATAGTAACTCTCATGATTGAATTTAAAATAACTTACATTAAGAACTAAATTCTTGTACTTGTACGACTCAGACAATAGTCGCTTTAAAGGTCAATTCTTCATAAATCACTTTTTTTTTAATATCACTAAATTTTCGGACAGTTCTACGTGGGTGTTGTGCGTGTGTGGGAGCGTGTTCTGCGCCGATCCGTTTTTGTTAAATTACGTGGTAGAGATCTATTCCACTTTATGTTTCCCAAATATTGGTTTGCCTAGGATTTAATGAATACCATATAAAATATTTGGGTAAGCCCAATTCCGTTTTTCAAGCTAAAATTGTTTCGATATTTCTTTAAAATTTACTCCTGAGCTTCGGACAGTGCTGTATGATTATGTCTTGTATGATATGTTTTTTGTTACCTATTGTGGTGTAGTTAATTGATGATCCTCAGTTTAGCTATGTGGTTTACTTGATTCAAAACTTTAATACATCCTACCAAACATGTTACTCCAAAAAAAAAAAGTTTCTATCCAAAAGAAGTTAATTTCCACAAAAGAATTGACTTTAAAATTTAATAAAAAAAACTATCATCCCGTAATGTTCAATAATTTACTTCATAGAATACTTTAAACATAGTTAAAACTGATATTCTCAATATTTAAGATAAGCTTTATTTCTGCTGTAAGGAAAAGATAACTATACTGCTGAAAAAAAGAAAAACTCGCTTCGAGCATTGCTCCAATTCCTAAAAATCAACCTCATCTGGAATGCAGTGAGCAAAGAACATTACAAATTTTGAAAAGGAATAAACTAGGCCGCGTGATCGTTTAGTGCTTAAAAAATCCACGAATCTGTGGTGACTGTCCTTTTTATCATCTTTTGTGTCTGGTTCTCTTCACTTCTTTTCTCTCTTCCAGACCCCTTGCCAGATGCAAAACTCGCAACCTTCAGCTTCTTTTCCCTTCTTTTATTAATTCCTCCTTCTATCTTAGGGACTCTTCGTCGTACCCGTAACTGTTTTCTTCCACCAGATGTTTTTCGCGTGGGAGGAGCTTGCATTCCTGTGCAGTCGTAAATTGGGGGTGCGTCAAAGACTTCCTGTCAAATGCTATGCTGTTCAAAAGTTGCCACTTTCTTTGTGTCGCAGGCGATTCCATCTTTCGTTTTCTTCATCAAATTGGGGGAGGGAGAGGCGCGAAATTTCGAAATTGTCGTAGGTGGTTCACTAAAATTATCTAAATATTTTCATTAGTTATACGGGTACGACAAAGAGTCCCTAAGATAGGAGGAATCAATAAAAGAAAGGAAAAGAAGCTGAAGGTTGCGAGTTTTGCATCTGGCAAGGGGTCTGGAAGAGAGAAAAGAAGTGAAGAGAACCAGACACAAAAGATGATAAAAAGGACAGTCACCACAGATTCGTGGATTTTTTCGGATTTTTTTGTCATTTTAGAACTTTTCTGAGTTTAGATTTGAATGGATATTGGGGCCGGTTTTGAGCGTCTCTGATTTTTAGAATTTGAGCGCCAATTCCGGTACTCAATAATCCGGATTAAGTTACTTTTTTAGAGTGACGGCATGAAGGAGACAACCCCACATGTTTCACTGGATGAATGAATAAAATATGTGTAAGACCCCATTTGGTGAGTTTTTTTTTTTTTTTTTTTGAGATGTTTTATTCTTGCATTTTCTGAACGCCGCGCTTGAGTATTTCACTCCAATGCAATGTACCTTTTTTTCTTCGTGTCGTGTTTAATTTCGGAATGTCAAATGAGCAATTTTTACTGTTTGGTAAATTAACTTTCTAATTTGTATTCTTCTAGTCTTGTAATAATGATTTGTGGATTTTTTAAGCACTAAACGATCGCGCGGCCTAGTTTATTCCTTTTCAAAATTTGTAATGTTTTTTACTCACTGCATTCCAGATGATATTGATTTTTAGGAATTGGAGCAATGCTCGAAGCGAGTTTTCTTTTTTTCAGCAGGATAGTTATCTTTCCTTACAGCAGAAATAAAGCTTATCTTAAATATTGGGAATATCAGTTTTAACTATGTTTAAAGTATTCTATGAAGTAAATTATTGAAGATTATGGGATGATAGTTTTTTTTATTAAATTTTAAAGTCAATTCTTTTGCGGAAATTAACTTCTTTTGGATAGAAACTTCTTTTTTTTGGAGTAACATGTTTGGTAGGGTGTATTAAAGTGTTGAATCAAGTAAACCACATTGCAAACTAAGGACCATAACTAAGGAACTTAATCACACCACATAACGTAACTACACCACACCTATAATTGTTGATATCTGTTATATCTAAATAAATGTCATTTTCCCTTTTTGCATAATGTTATCTTGTTGGCTCTGCCTCAACTTTACTCGGCGTTAGTACTCTAATAAGAACCTGGTAATTGTACTAAATTCCACCACTTTACATCGCGACATGAATAATTTCTGATCTTGCTATACGAGTAACATCTAACGCATTCAAAATTCAGTAGAAGGTCTTTCAGATATGAGCCGTTTTTCCAGTATGTCAGGTTTATTACTAGCCGTAACGCCTTTGTCATTTTCTCTCCATTCCATTAGGTTTCAAATTCGTTATTTTTTGTTTTTAAATATAAAACTTGTCTTTAATGTTCGACTTAAATTTAAAGGAAAAACAGTTGAAAGAACACGATATCAAACGTATTCTTTCAAAGCGTTAGTCATTATTTTTCAGTAAATTCGTTTTTTTTTTTTTTTTTTTTTT
>JAXGGA010001727.1:0-2500 GCA_038373865.1 Uloborus plumipes | reverse complement strand
CATTGCGATTCTGCCAATTTTTCAGCTAAGATGATTCTGTGGCCGACTACTGGAGCATTAACTAGTGTTGACAACGGCTTGAATTTTACCATATTTTTTTTTACATTTCTGAAACAAGTAGGTGGTTCACTATCAGAAAGGTTCAGTCTAAAGTTTTACCTTGTTTTTGTTGCGGTATTGATAGCTGAAAGTTCTAGGTTAGCCAAGATCAACAAAAGATCTCTTAAATGGCCGACTACTGGTGCTTTTACCCTATATTATATAATAACAGCTTCGTTTTTGTAGTTAGAATACTAGAATGTTACATTTACTGAATTAAAAAGGTAAAAATATTTACTTATTTATTTATATGTTTCATGAGATACGGTTGCAAACAATAAGAACTCCTAGGGGCTGAAAAAATGTATTCATTTTTTAAAAGTTTACAGTTGAATTTTCTTACAGAAACGAAGTAATTTCTTTCTTACTTGTAAATATCTCAGAAATTCGAAGCAAAAAAAAAAGGCATTTAGCATTTGTACTTCGCAGCGTTATCATCACTCTTCTTCAGAGACTAAACTCTCTTCTGGAAGTCTTACCATTTGACTTTCAGGAAACTGTTATCCAATCATTATTCAAGATCGCTGGAGCTGAAATTGAATGAAGAAGAATTAATTAACGCAGCAAAAAAAGACGCAGCTGAAAAATTCAATTTATTTCGAGAATTTACTTTTGTTAGTGGAGCGTATCAAATTGAGTTAATTAACGAGTGTTTCTTTTTAGTGGTAAAGAAATATGTGGTTTACATTTAGTGACTTCACGTAAAATTTGAATGATATTGTATTTTCTGCAAAAGTCATTAAAATATTTTTTGACTCAAATATATGGGTCATTCTTTATTTAAGCGTGTAGAAGAAGTAATGGAACAGTCATTTAATTTACTTGGTAGTATGTTATATAGAGATAATTTGTATAAAGCTAGTTTTAGTTGTACTAATGTACATCACTTTCCTAATTTAGACACTGCAATTATTCAAGAGTGAGGGCCATGCTCCACATCGACGTAAAGCAGAAAAATTAGGCAGAAGCGTAAAATGGATTCAATGGTGTTCCTATGGAAAGTACCCGGATTTTCGGTTTCTGCCTTCAGTTTCGGTCGCGTTTTACGCTGATGTGGAGCATGGCCCTAAAACTTAGTGTTCTGACTTAGGGCCCTGCTCCACATCAGCAGAAAACGCAACCGAAACCGAAGGCAGAAACCGAAAATCCGGGTACTTTCCATAGGAACACCATTGAATCCATTTTACGCTTCTGCCTAATTTTTCTGCTTTACGTCGATGTGGAGCATGACCCTGACATCAGTTCAGTAACGAAATTACTTACAGCAGACAATTACGTAAAACATTAAATAAAAAGTTACTTAGGAGATAATACGCCTGAGTTACATATTAAAAAAAATCAATATTTTCAAATTCAAAGTTTGCAGAAATATTACGTGCATGAATTTGATTCGAATTTGATACACCACGTATTTGATTCAGATGAAACTTTTTCAGCATTTTTTAAAAAAATATTTCCCGTTCGTAAATGACTTATTATTTAGTATTTAGGTATAATACGTCATAAAGAGACACCTGGCGGCTAAAACTCAATTTGTTAAAACGTGCAGATACGACTATTGTGCTTAGCACGGCAGTATAGAGTGCGCGCATGCACAATTAACAGTGCGTTGAAAAAATTACCCTTTTTCATCAATTGAAAAACTATGACTTTCTGTTATACAGTGGACATTGGTTAATAGAATCAGTGGTTAATTGTATCAGCTACTTTAATGAAACAAATCACCAAAAACAGAACAATATCCAGCATTATTAAGATAGTTGCTTTATTGCTCTTTTAGCCACTTTATTGAATCCAAATTGCTTGGAACAAACGTGACTGATATAAGTATTGTATAGAGTTATATAGTGTGTCTTAGACAGGAATTCAAGTGAAACACGGACAATCGCAACTCACCATTGCAATCGCAAATTCCCAAATTTGGATAAGTTGCAATCGCTATAAATGCTAATCGCACTGACATCACTACGGGTGGAGCCAATAAGAGCTCACAAGCAGTCAGCAATCTCCTCTTATTCGCCAAGTAGGCTGTGATGCTTTATCTAGCTCGTTTTTCATAGGCCAACGTTACGCTGACGTCACGATGTTTTTATCAAGAAAAGTTCTAATGTAATTCACTTCCAGTAGCGATTGCAATTTGCGATCGCCTGTTTCACTTGAATTCCTTCCTAAGAAAACATTTATTATGTGGGCAATTTTATGCCCTGTATGTTGTGTAATATATTTGAACAAATAATCAAGGTCTGGTGGAGACATTTTAACCGAATGCTAAAATAGTTCTCTCTTGATTAAGATATTTACCATATTATTGTTAATGCGTTCAAAATTCGCTGATTTGTTTTCATCTCACACATCTATCTTAAAAAGGTTGCGCATTTTAACAATATACGTATTTATCATC